>OZ030024.1:13187500-13405000 GCA_964023405.1 Apodemus agrarius
GGTGCTGTCAATGGGTACACACCTTTACAAAGGTTAGAGGGCTTCTGAATATGGGATAGACCTTTCACCCCTGAAGCTCCTCCCACTTCCTGAACCTTCTTATGGCCTCTTTAGGTGGCCCCTTTCCTATACAGCTGACACTCCAAGAGATGTCACCAAACCTGCCCTCTACCCCCACTGCAGTGATTTGTAGGCTCAAAGAGCCAGACACTGTGCTGTAGGGTTTGGAAAAAGCATTTACAGGAGTATGAGACCCACGGAGACCACAGATCACGGCTCTGCAGCCTGAGGTATTCCATGAACTTCTTATTCACAACATCTGGGTTCGGGGGGCGGGGGGACAAAAGAAAAGTAAAAAACAATGTCGGATATGCTAGGCTCATCATTGTAATCACACACCTGATGATCACCACCCCCCCCCTCCCAGGATAACCACTAACCCAAATCCCAACCACACAGAGACCTAGTTTGCCCTGCTGGTGAACCCTTGGATAAATGCACGTGTGGTGTTTTACTGGCTTCTTTTGCTTGACATTAAGTCTGGGAGACCTACTTCTGTGTTAGTGTCTCTGACACATTCGATTTTGTGACTAACACATTGTGTTTCTCCTGCTGTCGATATAGGGATGCACACCTTTATAAAGGTACACTGTAGTCAGAGTTCCATGGAGGACCAGAACAGACTGGATGAATATAAGCTGGGGGCTAGATCCTCTCCTCTGGCTCTTTCCCGTATGTCTCTCTTCTTCCTACTCACAATGATTCGAAGAATCTCCACCTCTACGCACTCCTGTTGCCATGATGTGCTGCGCAAGTGCTTAGACCCCGTCAACCACAGACAGAACACTTTGAAACCATGACCCATAATAACTCGTTCCTCCTGTCTGTCAAGTCTTTTCTGTGTTTCAGCCACACTTCCCTAGAGGAAAATGTTATGGTATACTATGTCTCTCCAGGGCCTCAAGACATGCTTTTATTTTCAAAGACAGTGTTTGTAGACACTGGTCCATAAGATCTTCATACATGAGGTGGACTCTATCACTGTGACTGACGTCCTTAGAAGAGGGCTGTAAGATTGGACACTGGAGAAAGAGACTGTGTGTGGCTAGAGGTAGCATGTATGACTGTGTCCACAAGC
The DNA here is from genome assembly GCA_964023405.1 of Apodemus agrarius. Lineage (NCBI taxonomy): Eukaryota > Metazoa > Chordata > Mammalia > Rodentia > Muridae > Apodemus > Apodemus agrarius. Next base: position 13,188,639 of record OZ030024.1, read on the forward strand.
CAAGAAACAACAAGGACACCCAGAAAGGCCCAGAGATTGGATGGTGTTGCTTTCCTAGCTGCTTCAGAAGAAGACAACTGTGCCAACATTTTGGCTTGCTACTTTTGACCTCTACAGCTCTGAAGGAATATTTTGCTTCTAATAAACCGCTCAGTTTGCGGTCATCTGTCAGGGCAGACATCAAGAATTTCCATACCTCTGACTATGTCTTCTGGGCATGCTGAGATTTTTAAGTGGTCCAGTGACCACAAGTTACTTTGTGGGGGATTGGAAGATGTCGAGGAAGCAGGGAAAGAAGAATCAGTGGCTGTGACTTTACGGTCTCTCTCTTCTTCCAAAGGGACCCTCTTTGGCCAGAGGGCACCTAGCCCACTCACCAGGTTCATCTATGCAGCGCCATCATCCCAAGCTACGTGTTCTTGGTATTTAGAGGTGGTTTCTAGCATCTGCACACACACTCTGTTGCTTTTACTTGCAAGCACGTACCACCACGGTCTCCTATCCCCCTTAGAACCATAAACACTCTAATAGCAGTAACGGGGCCGCCTCCATCATGACCAAACGTGATTACGTTCCACATAAAAATATAAAAGCTCATTTGAGCCGGGGCTCCCTCCGGGCTCATTGCCTGTTCTTTTATTGAAAACCCCACATTCCTGACTCCGTGAGCACTGATGTCAGGGCCCACTGAGCTGTAGCCCACAGTCTGCCATAAAGCACCAGGGCAGCCCAGCGGGGAGACTCCAAGAAATCTCCATCTCTACTGTGTTCTGTGGTTTGGAGGTCCCACCCTTGCTTCTCCACAAGCTAGCTCCTCTGTGCTCAGTCCAGGCCTTTTGCTTCTTCTGTATCATATAAGGCCCCGTAGTTAGTCAGTTTCTCCTCCTGCTGGATGCCCAGGGCCAAGCATGAACCAGATTCAGAAGCGTCTCTTCCCACTCTTCTCTATGTCTGTCTGTCTGGATTGCACGTCTCTCCCTTGCTCTGTGTACACCAGTCAAGTCTCACCTTTTAAGGAAGGACCCAGCCTCGGTTAACATCTAACACTCCTCTCGGTCCCTTTCCTTTTGTAAGCTGGCTTTCTTAAATGTTTACTGCTCTGCTAGTAACACCTGTCCAGATTCCTTTGTGTCCCTCTGTGCCTACCCCAGGGGTCAGCCTGGGCGTGAATTTTTCCCAGGATGCTTTGCTGTGGCCTCTAGGATTGTTGTGACTCCCCCCCCCCACACACACCCCAACATCTATTCACTTCCCTGCACTTTTCCTTATTTCTTTCTATTATTTATTCGTGTATATGTGTGTTTGTATATGCATGTGCTCCTAGGGGGTCTGCAGAGGCCAGGAGAGTGTGTCAGATCCCCCAGAGCTGCAGCTGCAGGCGGTTGCAACTCATCTGACATGGGTCCTCTGAAGGAGCCAGGAGCACTCCTAATAACCCACCCATCTCCTCAGGACCCCCCCCCAATATCTCTAGACTTTAAACACTGTGCTGTGCCTCCTCCATCCTTCTCCCCCAAGGACCTGTTGGAGGATCTGACTGCGACTACAGCATCCTTGTTGAGTGTTGGTAGAACGGTTTAACAAACTGCAGAGAGCAGAGCAAGCCTTCAGAAAAATGGGCACCACGGAAAGGTATCCAAGAGTGTTCAAGTACCGAGACGGAAATACAACAAAAACACGGATTTAAAGGAGCCCCCAGCAAATTCCATCCTACAAACAAGCGAGTGAGAGAGCAAATATTCTCTCCCCCATACGCTCTCTTTCACACACAAAGAAGAAGGTGGACGGAGACGTTTACAGCCATTGCCAACTACAAAGCCAGCTGCGAGGTTTAAATCTATTGGTTAGATGTTGAGTCCAAATTTACTGTTAGGAATATACTTCTAAAAAAGTATTTTGTCATTTGTTAGTATTGCTATTAGTGTGTGTGTGTGTGTGTGTGTGTGTGTGTGTGTGTGTGTGTTTGTGTGTCTGTGTATGTATGCATGTGCAGGCACAATCTGTATCTCTGAAGGTTAAAGGCAACTGTGTGGAGTCAGTTCTTTCCTTCGATTCTGGGCTCCAGAGATCAAGCTCGCTCAAGGTGCCTGTCTTACAGGGCATGTGTTTCACCCCCTGAGCCAGGTCTCCAGCCCACAAAACACGATGTTCTGGAGTGATTTTTCAAGGGTATGATATCTGTAAACATACAAGTCTAGGTGTCCAGCCTCTGGCATATTTCCAGCCTGGGCGAAACTAACCCACTCCAGACTCCGGATCATCTTCTGATATGAAGGGTCTAGAGATATTTGGACACTTGGATGCCTTTAATGCCAACATAGCTCCCAAAATACTCTGGAATTATGCACATCTTTTGGGGGAAAAACATATACTTTAAAATTCAGTGATTGAGGGAGGCAACAGCTGCCAGCATGAGATTTCTGTTCTAATCCTTAAAAATAGATTTTACAAAAATACCCGTGTGTGTGTGTGTGTGTATGTGTGTATGTGTGTGTGTGTGTGTGTGTGTGTGTGTGTGTGTGTGTGTCTATATGCATAGAATCTAAGACTATAGATTGACAACTGTAGCTGTGATCACCTTGAAGCCCCACTTCACCACTCTTAGTCCCTGCATGGCTGTCTGGCAGATTTGCTCTCTGCCAGGCCAGAGACAGGCAAGGGTTCTCTCTCCAGGTGGCTATGCTGGTGGTCTACCTGAACCCCCATCCTGTCAGCATGCCTTTTTTCACTCAGAGAGGCTGTCAGCTCAGTATGAGAAGCCACAGATCATTGGGGATAGGAAGGATGCTGGTGGATCCTTTGCAATGGGGCAGGAAGATGAGGAGAGCTTACCAATGAAGATCCATGGGTAATTTCTAATAAGAAGGAATGGTCAGCGCTAACTATAAGTGGGATTGTTTTGGAAAGACAGACACTAAGTAAGTGGTCAAGGGGCTGTGTTTTTGTTTGTTTGGCTGACTGGTTTCTACCAAATTGGATCATTTGTTCATTCACTAAGTACAGCGACACTCACACACACACAGAAACACACACACACACACACAATAAACTCACAATGCATGCACATATATCACATTATGTGCCTGATGTTATGTTTGGCAGGGATAGGGATGGGAATCTGTGGCTGTGAGAGATCTTAGTTGAGAAATGGGGTTGAACATATCATGAACCCCCCCCAAATCAACCACATCCCAATCCTTAGATACATGAGAGATGTGTCTGGCAAGAAGGACTTTGCTAAGGGGAAGGGTCTACAGATGCTGATGATATGGGGTTGGAGGGGGCTTCCTGGATGATCCTTGTGGGTACTGCGCTATCAGCGGGCCTTTTAAGGAAATTAAAGGAGGCTCATTGAATGAGATGGAGCCACAAACCAGGACATGCAGGTGCTCTCTGAGCTAGCGCAGGAAAGGGCAAAGTAATGGAAAGTTCCCTTATCCCTCAAGGAGGAACCAAAGCTATCGACACGGGTATTTCTGGCTTCCAGAGCTACAAGACAATAACATTGTGTTACAGTAAGAGGCAACGTTTAAAAAAAAATAATTGTTAAAGCGGTTCTTAGCAGTAAGAGAGTGAGAAAGCCTCCAACCAGGGCATCAGAAGACCTACTATGTAATAGGAAAACGTGGCTCCAGGGGAGTGGGAAAGGGTCAGAGTCAGGTGGAGAGGTCCCTCAGAGTCCCGAGACATTACCCTAAGTGTCATCAAAGGAGGGTATTGGCACATTTGGGGGCGGGTGTTGGAGGAGAAAATTCCACATGATGCATATTCTCTATGTGAGACCCCCCAAGCAGAGTAGGAACCTGGCTCGGTTTGGGAATTGAGGAAATCCAGCAGGTCTGGTACGTATACTGGGGGGACAACAATTCAACCCAGCTTGGAAAACATCCACGGGATCGAGTAGGGCCTTCTTAAATGCCACTAGGAGTCTGTCTCCTTCACCAGGAGAAGACAGGAATAGATTGCTTTTGTGGTAAAGCATGGTGGGCTGGGTCAGAATGTTGAGCAGTGAGAAGCTATATTCATAGAAGTGACCAAAATGTCCATTACCCCAGAAATACAGCTGTCTCACCACAGATTAAGCTTAGAAGCCATGTGGGCTTGGGGCCCTTTCATAGGATAACATACGCAGAGAATATTCCTGGCATCGTGGGAGCTAGGAGACACAGAATTGTCCTAGGAAAGGTACCTCCCTGAGGGTTCTACATAAGACATGGCTACAGGGAAGAGGCATGAGTAGGCATCTGGAAGGAGCATGCTGAAATTCCAGGTTGGGAGGTTTGTCGGTCATTCAACTACTGTTGGTACAGTAGACCTATAGACATAAGTGGGCAGGTATGAGGTCAACTTAGGAAGCCACTGTAAAGACTTGGGTACCCTTTCTCAAGAGCTCCTTTGTGGAATGAAGGTCACAAGGAACCGTACAGAGAGAAAGAGCCACACAGAAAATGAACAATAATACTGTTTCTACCACAACGACGACGACGACGATGACGACGACGACGGCAGGGCGCCCAAATGGAGCTGTTTTATAATCAGAATGAATGCCATGTAGGACCACACCAGGAAAGCGGGCTTGGGGGAAGTCAGGGGAAGAACGTGCCATCCGTGTAGAGAAGATAATTGAATCCATAGGAGGTCGACTGGGGCTCATTTCACAGAGAGCCGCACTAGAGCACATGGCTTCAGCGATGGCATTATGGCCTTGGGAGAGCGCTGTTGAAGGGGACTTGTTTCTATATTAAGGCACAGTTTACTCTCAGTGAGATGCACAGCTATGCCACGGCCTGGGTATAGCCATAAAAGAAATGAAGTATATTTGCCTTGTTAACACAGTTTGTGTTACATATTCATAAACCATTTTCCTGAGACTGCAAGGGAAAAGATTCAATTGTCTTGGAAGCTGATAATGGCCCAACGGCCATCCAGAACTCAGGCAGCATGCTACGGAATTAGCTGCACAATGAATGAAACACAACGCCTATAATAAACCCATTCAGATATAAATTACTGCGGAGTAGATGTAATGTTTGTTAAGCAATAAAGCTTGCCACCTTACACGGGAAATTGAATGAGATTTATCATCAAATATGGTGGAGGATGCTTCAGGGGAATCTACTTCTCTAAACTGGGCTTAATCAAAACAATTCAGAGAGAGAGCAGGCTTCCAGGAACAGGAAGCCAGGAAAAAAAAAAAAAGGATAGCAGCCTGTTCAAAGGGCATGTTGACATCCTGACCCTAAATACCAGGGCTCCCCAGAAATTCCACAGAGGACATTTGCATTTTTCTAAAGGTCTATTCTGACCCCACCCCCACTTCCCCTTGGAGAATTAGCAGAATGGTGTCACCTCTGGGAATACACAATTTGACCAATAATTGGCTTCCTGGTTACAGAGAACAATAATTCAATTCAAGGACAGAGAACTTATCCAAGTGACCATGGGCTCTGGTTCTTTTGGCAAAAGTTGAAGTTGGTCCCCAGTGAGGGGATTCAGACTTCCTGGTGTTTCACTGGGTCCTTGGAGGGCCTGCGCCTCCTCTGCTCAGAAGACTTCCTTCCATAGGAGAGCATGTGGTCTACTGTCTCTCTTGGCTGGGGGTTTATCTCAGTCTTGAGAGTTTCTGGGGAAAAATAAAGTGGAACCAAATGAAATAAAATGAGAATTAACTCAGCATGAGGCAGGCTTTCTGGTATTGTTACTCGAAAATAACTGCAAATATTTTACAGCTTTATGAGTTGAAGTCAATGTTTTGAGTTTATCGAGAACAATAGAAACTACCTTAGGAATGGATTAGAGTCCCCAAGTTAGATTAACAGTTTTCAGAAGCCAAAAGGAATTTTCTGCATGCTAATAACATTACCCTGCAATCTAATGAGATAATCTCCCTAAAGCCAAGTCCCAGAATAAGCTGATTTCCCATTCACTCTTAAAACAAAACACTAGCTGGTCAGCTTACCCTGTAGCACACATACCTTGCTTCAGACTTCCACATTGTGTGGCTTAAGGAGTGCATTATAAAGATTTAGAAGTGCAGATTGCCACACCCTTCAGGGAAGAGACATCCTAATTCATTTGAGAAGGGTCTGAGCTCCCTTAACTGCTGAAGAATCTTTGAATCTGTCTTCAAGTTGATGAATTCAGCTGGGCATTTAAAAGGATTGGAAAAAACAAATATGCACGATTCTAACATAGTAACAGCAAAACCCCCATTTCTGTTTATCTACTCCTTTTTTTTTTCTTTCTCCAGGATAAAGCAAACGGCAGAGTACCTAACCAGGAATTCATGGTACCATAGCAGGATACTGACATCCAACAGAAGCCAGGAGCATCTGTATGGTTGCTGGCTTCTGCTTTGCCATAGTTTCATTTATGTGGGACAACCTTGCTAGCATTGCAGGGATCACTGGGGCCATTTCAAAGGTTAAGGAATCAAGGAGTGCCGTGCACTTAAAAAAAAATCCTTTCAGGTACAAAAAAAAATATTGAAAAGTCTGCAAAGCAGAACATACAAGGCTCAATCTGTAAAGTGCTTGCCTCACAAGCACAAGGACCCGAGTTTGATCCCAAGTATCCACATTTTTGAAATTTCTCGGCATGGCGGTGTTGCTCTGTAATCTCAATGCTGAGGGGAGAGAGACCAGTGGATCCTTGGGGCTCTGGGGGCTGCTAGCCTTGCCTACTTAGGGAGTTCTAGGTCAGTGAAAGGCCCTAGATCAAAAAATAAGACCTAAGCAATGACACCTATAGTTGTTCTCTGCCTTGAGTCTGTATTTGTGTGCCTATGCAGACCACGCGCATGCGCACCTGCACGCACGCATGCGCATCACAGCGAGTCCTTGTCTCTTTCCTTGTTACTATCCTGTTGAGTTTCTAATATGGAAAAAGGATGAAAGTTTCCATGGGTCAAGGGCCAGGCTTGCAGAGTGTCTTTTTATATCTCTAAACCAATATTCCCCCACAGCCAGATGTACACTTTGCTTCATCGATCTGGGTTTGTTACTTGGCCACCACTCCCTGGGAAGTGTCCAGAGCGTGGGGATTATAGACAGGGTCAGACGAGGCAACCGCTGATGCCCACCACACTCAGACATGCATAAATATTTGTATGAGTTTACATTGCTCACTGGTTCACAGGGACCCAGGGACCCAGCCTTCCAAGCTGGTGTTCATTCACGACTATATATGTGAATTATAACTGCAAGATTTACCTTGATTTTGGCTCAGAATTTTACCTCTCAATTATACCTTTGTTAAGCCACTTTCAGAAGAAAGTAATATTGTACATGAATTACATAAATGTGAGTTTGCCCAACTGACACCCTTTGGATAATAGAAATTAGACTGCACTTGATATAAATTGGACAGACCCACACACTGTAGGTTTCCAAAAGGCTGGTTTATGGCTCTGAATTAGTTTAATCAATATGGATAATTTAGCGTAATTTCTGGACCATTTGGCCTTTATGGAAAGACTTAGTGAGGCAGCTGCTAGGCCTGCTTTTTTTTGAGCCTTGTAAGTGCCAGGGGCTCGTCTTCTAGTCGAAAGCCCTGATGTGCTTCCTATTGCTCTGTGAAGTGAGCATTCTATGGTCCTTCCTCTCTTGTGCACTATTGCACAAGAGCCGTTAACCAGCATGGCTCTGCCGTGTAACCTGGACACCAGCCATTTCTGCTCACCTTGGAGAAGTCTGAGAATCTGAGCTGTGAGTCTCCGAGTCCCAGAGAAAGGAAAAGGATGGGACTCCCCCTTGGAAAGCTTCTTTTTCAAACCCTATCTCTGCTCAGGACTCAGCAAAGGCAACAATTCACCACAGCCATCCATAGTCCATAGCAAGGACCCTGTGTGCAGCATGCTTGAGGAAAGGGGCTGCAAAGAACCACTGTGACAGGTGACACTTGCTGCCAAGACAACATTTGCTTCTAAGGCAATCTCCAGGGAAATGGTTCCAAGCACTAAATCCAAACAAAGTTACCTGTTGCCTAGCCAACCACTCTCAAATATGGTCACCCAGGAAAAGCACCTCGCACTGGCTTAGAGGTCTGCAGCTTCAAGATTGGATAGAGGTGACTTGTTTCTGTCCTGGGTGGGTCTCCTCCCAGGGCATACTTATATCCCCATGCTGCTGACAGAAGTGGGGAGAAGTTTTTGTTGGGTGGAGAGTTACTTGCATTCTATCTCCCAAGTGGCCTTTCCACAGATAACTATCAAGAGAATGACACAGCAACTACTAGATTCCAGGACATGCACACTCCCGTGCAAATATGACATTGATTATAGCAAGTCCTAGCTGACTTAGGTTTTAAAAGAAGCCCCCATTCTTCATGCTGTCTGTAGAACAGGCTCACAGGGTGGCGGGAATTGGCAATCGTCTTTGCAGGTCATTCGTGTATCTTGAACCATCTTTCTAGAGATTATGGATCTCTTCCCGGTGGGATCTTTTTTTTTTTCCTAGAAACCCACACAGGAACTCACATGCTCTTATGAAGAATGGGAACAGGAAAATGTTTTAATATAAGGGAAGTAGAATTGACTTTTCTGGTCTTTCTTATTCTCTGTCAAATCTTGGGCAAGTCATCCATGCCTCAGAGTGTGGTGTTGTCCTCAGTCCAGTGACAGGAAGAACAACTTCCTTCTTGTAGGCTAAAAGGCATCTTACAGGACTCATCCATATGAACTACAAAAAGTGGATTTTTCTCCATGGTCAGGACTCAGGCACATCGATTCTTCCTGCCCCTCTTCTATTCTGTGAGCGTTCAAGAAGAGGGCTAGTGTTTTTTTTTTGTTGTTTGTTTGTTTGTTTGGTTTTTTTTGTTTTTTTATCTATGGACTCTTAGAACCCTGGAAAGCATGCCACAACATACATGCTCAGCAAATATAGAATGCATGAGTGAACAGATGAGTGAATGAATGAATGAGTGAACAGATGAGTGAATGAATGATGGATCAATGAGGAGAAACCGATACTATTATTGTATTTAGTTTATATCCACTTGATAACAGTTATTCCAATTCAACTAGTGAAGGATTAAGGCAGTATGTCATCTGTCCCCCAGACCTTCACCCTTCCTCATTTATTCATTCAGCAAATATTTATTGAGCATCTGTTATAGGCATGGGTATTCCTTTGGGTTCTAGGAGTTATGTGGCAAGATAAGTCATGTGTAGACCCCTCCCTCTTATTGTAGCACTAGGAAGACAAAAATAAACAAGTAAAAGGTAACCTGTGCATAACACTAGCCAGGTAAGGAAGAACAAAGGTATGTGTTAGGATGTATATTGAACCATGGATAGAGGCGGAGGTAAATTTGGGGTGGCTAATCAATGTCTGAAATCTTAGTTTTTTTTTTTTCTTCTACAGAGACTTATCAGAGGAGAAAAAAATTCATCATTGGGTGTCCCAGGAACAGCAAAGATCAAGAAGGAAGATGGTGGTAGCGAAACGGGTAGCAGTTTTCCAACGCCCAAGGTGTTCTGCATTTGAGCCTTGGGGAGCCATAGGCAAGCAAGGCAGGCAGGGGCTCAATGGTAGTAGTTCCTATGATCAAACTTCTATACTAAGTGGGAAACCTTCGATGGAGCGTTTAAGAAAAAAACAATCAAAGGCAGTTCCCTCTCTGCGGGCTTCACGCTTGGATTATCCATCTGCTGGCAATCACCCAGCGAAGCAGCTATCACTGTGCACACACGGGGACTGGGGAACGAAGCCTGAGGTGTGTGTGGATCAGTGTATGGATGGTGGTCTATGCCCAGGGAGGGTCCTCTTCCATTAACACCAAGACTCGGCTGGCTTCCTGGAGAAAAATACAGATGGTCTTTGTGTCGAGGATAAATTGAGAACCATACCTGCCCACCGTGGCATCTATCTCAATCTAGGTGACAGTACAGTGTTTCGTTTTCACCAGAACCAAAGAACTCACTGCTGCAGGCTTCTCCTTTTTCACACAAACACTGCGATTCCTGGAGATGAAAGGCGCAGGCAAAGCAAAACAGCTGAGGATTTGAGTCACCGCGCCCGCACCTCCTCTCTTTAGGCTGTATCAGAATTCTTCTCATCTCCATCGCCTCCCTTCTGAGAAAAGCCTCACAGACAGCTCAGAGAGACGGGGACTGAGCCTGGATGATAAGTTAGATGACGTTCTCCAGAACTTTTTGGAAATCACAGGGTGGGAGAGCCTCGCTGGTCTCCCAACAATGCTTCTAATGAGCAATTTACCGCCACAGGCTGCACATGTGCGGGAGCCGAAGCTCGGGCTGTCTGCCGCACATTTGTGTCCTTGTTTGGTGTCTGCATGCGACTTGAGATTTCCAAATGCCACCGGAGGAAGCGGATGAGTGGATTCCCTCCCGCTTCACAGATCCAGGGCTGAGGCACACGGAATGCTGGCCTCAGGTCACACAGCAAGCTGGAGAGCGCTTCAGAGCACTCGAGAGCTGTGAGTGCCATTTATGCAAACGGTCAGGGATTTGACCCTGTGGAATAGTGCCTCGAGAACTATTTCTTTAGTGTGTTAAGCAAACAGGGAGCACCTATGATTGCTCTGATTCACTGTTAGGGGAGTTTAGGCAAGTAGGGAGGAACAGGATGGTCATGGCGGCACGTGGAAAAGTGTGCTCCTTGCCACGTGGCTGTTGCCCTCCTTTCCTGTCTTCCCTTCAACCTCAGCATGTCCTGATCCAACCCTGGTTTGAATACTGGCTCAGTATGATCTTGGACTACAGCCCCTCTGTTTTCTCACCCTCAGAAGTGTGAGATTGGTACATGGTACATAATAGTGTAGAAATGATGGGATTATTGTTCAAATGCAATACAATTAGTTAGATAACCTTCTGTGGTTTTGTTTGTTTGTTTTGACGATACACTACATCTATGGTGCCCGTTAGAATGTAGCTTTCCCAAGCCTCCAGTCTGGAACATTCTGACCCAGTGCTCATGGGGACCTTGTAACCCCCTCCCCCCCAGTATCCAGGTGATGGTTTATTGGCGATTCTGGGAAACATGGGCGCTCCTCACACTGGCTGGCTTGGAGAGTTTTAAGATCCAGCAGTCTGGGCTGCATTCAGATGCTGAGTGCAGAAAGACTGGAGTTGGACATAATGCTCACAAGCTCTCTGGCAAATGGCTGCGGCGGCCGGGGGGTGGGGTGGGGTGGGGTGGGGAGGATGGCTGCTCTATAGTGCTTAGCACAATTTCCGAACCAAAGCAACCTGCAATCATCGTCATTTTTGAACCTCTCACCAACCTACTCACATATAGGAAGGATGACAGAAACATTCAGAATTATTTATCCTGTTTTATGTTTAGGATCTCTAACCTTTATATATATATAAACGCGCGTGTGTGTGTATATATACACATATATATATATATATATACATATATACATACACACACATATATCTATATCTATATCTATATCTATATCTATATCTATATCTATATATATTCCATTTGTTTGTGGGAGCAGGGGCCTGCCATGGTGCACATGCAGAATTCAGAGAACTTGTAGAATAGCTTCTTCCCTGCTAACATGTTGGTACTGGGGAACCAAATTCAGGTTGTCAGGCTTGGTAGCAAATGCCCCCACTTACAGAGCCCCTGCTCCAGCCCACCTTTTCCCTTCTCAACTAAAGCTCTCAGAAAAACATCTTCATTTTTTCCCCTTTCCTTTGCTATAGTCTCTCAAAGAAATACTTAACGGTTCGTGTATATAATGGACACTGGCAGAACCCGGTTGGCCCGGTCACTTAGTGAACTGTACTTATACCGTAGGCACCGTATAACTGTTTTCCGGCAGATAAGTTAAGTGCAGTCTTGTGTGATGAATGAGAACAGAGCTGGACACAGAGAAGCAAGGAGAAAGAGAATTTGGAAACATCGGGGGTGGGTGGGGACTTACAAGTTCACAGTGGAAGAAAGATTGGAGCTTTGTCCATGGGAGTGAAAGAGGGTATTTCTGGTGGGGAAAAAAATGCTTGAATGAATTCAGAGTAAAATACTAGTAAGTTTAGAGTAATACATAAATAAATAATAAATAAATAAATAAATAAGCAAAGATTTGGACGGAGTGTGGGATGGGGGAGACAGAAGGGGGGGTCGAAGCTGGCAAAATGTGTTGCTCTGGATAAGTCATCTTGGTGGTTGTGAGGAGCAGGGTTTGCAGAGGGCATGAAACTGGATCTCACGAGGAGGGCTCTTGCCAAAGCCTTTCCTTCTTAAATAGGGGACTGACGTACAGGCTTACCACAGACAAACAGCCAACTCGGAGGTCGGGACACAAAGTACATAAATACACGGCATGCCTTCTAGTCCTCTGGAAAGAGGCAGGCCACAAATGTGCATCTGGGTGTTCTGGCAGTCTGGTCACAGAGTGGCACGTGATCCACGGGGGTTGTGAAAGCAGAACAGAATGGCCTGCCGCTTCGGAGATGCCAACTTGTACTGCTACTGCGCATCAAGGATACATCTGCTCTGTGGTTCTGTAAGAGAGGAATCCTGCCCAAGGCTGGAGGGCACCCTCGGCAGTAAAGACCACAACGTTGATGGCCCACTCTCTAAGTGTTAACGAGGGAGGCTACACCACTGGCTACCCCAACACCCTAATCTTTCGGAATTTGGACTCTCGATTTTACTATTTGGAAGCCTTTGCTTTTGCTGTCACATAATTATTCCTTAAAAGCAATGGCTGCCTTGTTCGAGGCGGTCTAAGGAGCAATATTTCATTTTCTTTCTGGTGCTGTAAACACAGGACCAGGATTTCAAATATGCATCCCTTGATTCATTCTCATCCTTTAAGCATTTATAATGGAATGCCAATAATTGCCACAGTTGATTAGACAGATTCTTGCTAATGACATTTTAAACAGGACAGTAGCCCAGCCTTCTCCCTTGAAGACTTGATTCTGCTTTAAAGGTTCGACGTGCTCTGATTGAGTCATGGAGCCTCATGTTTGGAGTTGCCGAGTGCTTATCTCCTGTTTTAGTATGAAGTCATTCCAGACTGACCCAAGAGTGACACCTTCACCCCTACTGGTCAGCGGATTGTCCCAGGGATAGGTCATCTGCTCATCTAAAGCAAAGCCTGCGACCAGATTCAAGCGCCGAGCATTGTCCGTCCCATTTCCTGTCTTGCATATCTGCATTCTGTAGTTTTCCCTCTTAGCTCAACCCTAGATGGTATCTCTTTGCAGCCACTAACTCAGCCATACGTTAATCGCATTAGTTAGTCAGTCATCCAGGGATGAACAATAATAGATCAGCGGTTGGAACAGTGGAGCCGAGATGGTATCGCGGGATGGGTGATTGTAACATTTCTGTGATTGTAAGTGGATCGGATTGAATACCTGGCCTCCGGCCCACTGAACAGAAGCTGGACTGACATATCAGATCAGTTCTCTAGTGGGAACCAGATTCTGTTCTCGCTTTGTCTTAGTTTGCTCTACATCACTGTAATAAAGACCATTTGACTAAAAGCAACGTGGGGAGGAAAGTTTATTTCAGCTTGCCATTGTTGTTCACCATGAAGGGAAGCCACAGCAGCAATGCAAAGGCAGGGACCTGATATAGAAGTCACGTGTGAATACAGTTTACTGACTTGCTCTCCCTGGCTTGCTCAACCTGCTCCATTATGGCACTGGGACTCCTAGCCCAAGGGTGGCACCGCCCACAGTGAGCTGGGCCCGCCCACATCAACCATCAATCAAGAATGCTTGCTTACAGACAACCTGATGGAAGCACTTCCTCAACTGAGTTTCTCCTTCCCATATATGTCTAGGTCTGTAGAACCAACAAGCATGGGCTTTCTCAACAGGATCAGAGCATGCTTTTTTTGCAATCTTTGTTACAACTGGTGTCTTGATTTACGTGTTCTCTTGGTATCACAGAAAGGATGATCATGCGCTCATGTGATTGTAAATCGATGTTTTCCAACTTCCAGAATTCCTGTTACACTTAAGCTATTGCTTTGTGAAAAGAGGCCGTCTCTGCACAGGAAGCCTTTTGAACCCCCCCCACACACACACACAAAAGGTCACACTGTCCTTATTGATTTACTCTGTTCCTTCTTTGCACCAGGACAAGGACAGCATAGAGCAGGCACTCAGTACAGTCTTCTAAAATGACTCAATGGAGCAGAGTGTGGTGCTGTGTTTCTAGACTTTCAGCTCTCGGGAGGAGGTGGGGGGGCAGGAGGGTTAGAAGTTCAAGATTATGCACTGCTTCATTGAGAATTCCAGGCCAGCTTAGACTGCATGAGGTCTTGAAGAAAGCAAAAGAAAGACAACAAAACACAAAAAGATACCCAAAGAATGAATGACAGTAAATGTCAGTGGGGAGTCATGGGTCTGTAAGTAGGAATACTTACTTGGGAATAAGGAGAAATTGACCCTTGTCTGCTTACAGCATGGTGCGATGCCTTGGTCATATAGGTACTGATATCAGATATCTTCCAAAACTACTTCCAAGGTCTTCCTTGCCTTCAGAGGGCTGCAGGAGACTTCTTGAGGCAGATTAAGAATATCAGAGCCTTCACTCATCAGACTCAACTCTGCTTGCAGATCTCACTGGGGAAGGCCAAACTGTGCCAACCACACACAGGTGAGGGATTAGAATAGGTTGTAGGCTCCATGGATTATTATGCAATGTTTCTACATAGTAATTATGTGGAGTTCTTGAGCTATCTTTACGAAACCAAGACTCGGAGTCAGGGTCATTCCAGGTCTCTCTATGGTCTTCTCAGCTCTGTAACTCTGCCAATGGGACCCAGACACAGTCTCAACTTTCTCTCTTAGCTGAACCCCCCTTTTTTTCAAAGACCATAAAACCAACTACTGAGAAAAGTCATGAACTAACATGTTCAAGGTCACAAATTATAAACCAATTACATTTTCTTCTTAATTTGCCAAAGCCCCTCTTTGATAAGTAAATAGTCATGATGTTCACACAATAACTGTCATGATCTAGACTTGAGATTTTAGAAAACTGAATCTCTCTCTCTCTCTCTCTCTCTCTCTCTCTCTCTCTCTCTCTCTCTCTCTGTGTGTGTGTGTGTGTGTGTGTGTGTGTGTGTGTGTGCACGAATTAGTTTCTCCAAATTCAGTTCTAATTTCATCAACCCTAGAAGCACATTATAATTTTATTTTATTTTCGTGGTTAGCTTAAGTTCACCTTCAGCCTTTACCACTGGCCTCTTTACCTCCCACACCCTGGAACTAAGTGTCATGATCATGATACCTTGCTTTGTATCACAGACAGACCACTAAAGTACTGGAGGTGGCATCAGTGAAACCCAGAGCAGCATCTCAGAGGAATCCAAAGAAACAGATTGTCTTCCAGGGGCACAAATCACCAAGGCTTTCCAAAAATAACTGCTGCTTTGTCTAATGCAGATTTATAACTGGACTCCTAATAAAGCTTTATTTCCCTCACATTGTGGTGTTTAAGGCTTGCATGATATAATGCTGTTAACTAATGTTGCTATTTATTTCTATTTGAGGTCTCGTGCAGTGGAACTGTAGCAGAATAGCTTAACAGGGGTGATCCTGAAAGATACTAAGTGTGAATGAATGAGCTATGAGATTGTGATGAGCTAAATTTTTCTGTCCCAGAAAGAAGGCAAAGTTCCCTTCAATCTTCCCACCTAACTATCTCTTGTAACAACATAGCCAGTCCTGGTGGTACTGCCCTGCTATCTCACCTTCCCAGAGGCTGAGCAGGAGGATTGTAATTTCAAGGTCTGAATACACAGTTTGGTAAGTTTAGGAACACCCTAGGCAACTTAGTGAGAACCTGTCTCAAGATGAAAAGTCAAAAAGAGACTGAGTTTTGCACTATCTCCATCTCCTCTTGCATAGTCTGGAATATGGTGAGAAATGTGGTGAACTCTGACCTCTGGACATGGGGAACTCCGACTTCTGGAAATGGCATGGGTGTTCTTATAAATTCACAGCAGCTATAGTTAGCCGCACAAGACCCACATAAGAAGAGTCCAGTCAAAATTTCAGCATGGAGGAGGAGAGCTCATGAGCCCAGCTCTACTTCCTGACCGTTCTGAGTTTGCTGACCACATATGCTTTGTGACTAGCTGGTCTCCAGTCCCTGCTGCCATGCCTTCCCTTCCATGATGGAGTGTATCTCCTAAAAGTATAAGTCAGAATAAACACTTCCACCCTTAAATTGACTCTTATCAGGTATTTTGTTGTAACAACTAGGAAAGGGACTAACGTAGCAAGTCAAGTCTACCTTGTCTCTATTATTTACCACTTTAAGCTGGTTTCAAGCTGGAAGCCACACCCTCTCCTAGTGCAGCATCTTCACAGGTATGTTTTCCCAGATGACTCATGAACATCAAAGGATAATTCTCTGAGACCTAGGTCCATTGTGCTAGCTGTTGAAGCCAACCTTGATTGAAGATGAAGGTGAAGTGTCTTAACTTGTCTGATCCAAGCCAATGAGAATTCACTAAATTGGGGGAAAACAAACCCTGCATCTGTCTTAGGGGTCTATTATATTCAATGAGATAATGCTAAGGGAATCCTGAGTGGGAGGGATAAGTTATTTGATTTCATGCTGGCTACTACTTTTAGTTTGTTCAGGAGACGATTTCAGACTCAAGGTGAGTTTTTCCCTTTTTCTTCTAGATGATGAATTAGAAAACTTTGACTTGGGAGTTAAAGTTTGATCAGAACACATCACTGCCCATTTAATAATATTGTCAGTTGCTAGTTTTGTGCCCGGATAATGTTTGGGTAGGTGTGGAGAGTTGTGGTCCTGTTCTCCGGTGCTTTCTATAAAATGTTTCCTTTCTATTCTTAGCTTATTTCAAACATCACCCACAGGAGTTTTGTTCCTCTAAGTCAACAATTTCCCTTTTTCTTTCAGCCCTTCTCTCCTATGCTTCGTGCATCTTGTCTTTAAGTACCAACTCATTCTTAAAGATTTATAGAAAACCTTTTTTTTTCCAGGTGCAAACTTGTTTTTGTTTGTTTGTTCTTCAATATCTTCAGCTGGAGATGACATTTCCCCCCACCCCCTCTTAACCTATCCCCTCAATTCTTGCATTTCATAAATCACTATGCATAAGGGATTCAAAGATGTCTGTTGCCACTGCAAGCGATATAACTAAGTACTAACCATTCTGAGGTGCTTACTCATCCCTGGTCCTAACCAGTGTGACTAACCTCTGTAGCATACCTGTGATTGTAGAACTCCCTGGGAATTCCAGTGGGAGAATCAACACAGAAGTTAGGAGGTTGGGAGGAAATGGTAATGCTAAACTCTTACCCTTGGTTCTTCCCAGTCAGTGAGCCAGAGAGTTCTCATTTAACCCATCCTGGAGGTTGGCTCCACTGATGAGGTCTCTTCTCTCCTCATTTCAAGTTAGAATAACATAATTAGTGGTCCCCAAGGCCAACTAGGAGCCAAGGTGCCTCTTTTATTTCTGATTTATCCTAAGACTCTTTCCCTCCCTTATTCATCTTCATAGTTGGAACAAAAGGCAAAAATATTGTCATGTTTCAGATGCAAAGGGATGAAAGGAAGGAAACACATGCTGGTGTATGAGTTACCATGGGCTCTGTTGAAGACAGGACAAGAAGAAGACTCCATGTAAATTCGAAAACAACAAGGCAGAGGGAATTGAGACCAACTAATGCACAGTAAGAACTGAGAATTCAGCTAAGATGTCCTTTTCTTTGCAGGATACGAGCTGGTCTGATTTGATGTATTGAGAAGCGTTAACAGTAGCAAAATTACAGTTATAAAGCAGCAATAAAAATAATTTTATGGTTGAGGAGTCACCACAACGTGAGGGACATATAGGGTTGCAGCATTAGAAAGATTGAGAACCACTGATGTGGGAGGTGGTGGCTCACTTTTGTAATGGACTGAAAGACAGCTCCTTCTGGAGGTAGTAGGAGCATGACTCTTAAGTCTTGGTCCTCTATTCTCGACCTCTGTATTAGAGATATGGGGACACCTCAATGAGCTAGGTGGTTGATGGTGAAATCAGTAACACTAGGGAACATAGGAACTATATCAGACAGTGTAACCAAGGGCACAGCCACCAGAATCTCATGTAGGATATACTGGCTGGTTTTGTGTGTCAAGATGATACAAGCTGGAGTTATCACAGAGAACAGAGCCTCCCTGGAGGAAATGCCTCCATAAGATCCAGCTGTAAGGCATTTTCTAAATTAGTGATCAGGGGTCAGGGAGGGCCCAGTCCATTGTGGGTGGTGCCATCCCTGAGCTGGTGGGCCTGGGTTCTATAAGAAAGCAGGCTGAGCAAGTCAGGGGAAATAAGCCAGTAAGCAGCACCCTCCATGGCCTCTGCATCAGCTCCTGCCTCCAAGTTCCTGTGCTGTGTGAGTTCCAGTCCTGACTTCTTTTGGTGATGAACAGAAATGTGGAAGTGTAAGCTGAATAATCCTATTCCTCCCCCAACTTGCTTCTTGGTCGTGGTATTCTGTGCAGTAATACAAACCCTGACTAAGACATAGGATAAGTCCCATTCTATCAGCTTTTGAATTTTCCTAGCAATATAGAAACCGTGACTGTCTTACACTGAGACAACATTTTGTATTAGATGTTTCCATGCACCTCCACCATTACAGGTTTGAAGAGCTTCCTATCCATAGAGCTGTTGACTTTTCCCTCAGTGACCTTACACTGCATGCTTACAATCCCAGCATGAAGATGCGAAATTCAAGGTCATCCAGAACTACATAGTAATCCTGGGTTACATGAGATCCACTCGAAATAAATAAATTAGCCAAGATTTAGTTGAATAAAAGATGCCTTTGAAAAATAGCATGCCTCATTTTCTTTTAAAGTTTTAGAGGAGGCAGTTGCAGGTGATCTTGGTAGGAGGCAGTGTATAGGATCATTCCTCTGGGGACATCCTGTCTTAGAAAGTGATCAGAAGATCAGAATAACATCAGGGTAACTGGAGAATAGCTTGCGGATGAACCTAACTTTCCCAGATCCACCCAAGGGAACCTGCTTCCCACAGCGTGACCTTTGTTCTTTATGCATAAAGGGGTGCATAGGGTGCAGGCTTATATTCACACTGTTTGGAAATCTTGTGGTCTTTTCCTCCCGCTTGTTCTTTTGGCTTGCCGTGGATTCACAGATCCCTGGGGAAGACACAGCTGTTCAAATGAGGTTTGGATGACGTCTTGAGCCCCTGTCCCACTTGGCTCTACTGTGGAGTCCAGAGTTTTCCTCTTAAGCCCTTATACAGAAATCAAAACCACCTGTAAGATACTGGGTAGTGATTGTGGCTAAGACAGACAGCATAGCAGAGAACTTTCAGTGGGGGGATGCTGGGTCTTCCAAACACATACCATCCCTTTTCTAAGCAATAAGCAAACTACTAGCTGTCTTCTGACAGTTATAAACAGTGGAAGAGGCCACCAATATGTGTCCCACCATCCTTAGCTTGAGTTCTCATCCAGTGGAGAAATCTAGGGACTGATTTGTAAAGTCAAGACTGTGTGGGTTTAGACAGTCTAGCACCAGATGGTAGATTCAGCCTGGACCCTAAGTGGGGAAGTATTTTTGGTCAGAGACAACAAAGTATGGGAATGAGAAGATCAGGTTCAGCTGAATCTTCCTGTGACTCCATGCAAAAGACCTTTTCAGAAATCTCTCAAACCTCAGATGGAGGCATTGGTGCCTTCAGAGTGCTATGACTGTATTTGGCACTCCATGTTGCCATCTTGAAACTCTCTATACATTTTGAGCAGGGGACTGTGTGAGCCAGAGAGTCCTAAATGAAGGGGAAGTTAATTTCTTTCAAACTCAGTATTTCTAGATGATTTGATCGCAAAGAAAACCAAGAGTAAACATGCTGATGGGGAAAGATTACCATCTCAGCAGCTCATTCAATATTTCTTTATTTACCGAACACTCTCTGAACATCTGCTCCAAACCAGACATTTTGTGAAGCAGTAAAGAGATAAAACTTGCCTACTGACAGACACGTAGCTTTGCCACTGTACCCACTGGATGAATTTCAATGTTTAATTAATCTATGTCTTCCTGTCTATTTTATGGACAAAATATGGACCAAATATCCACCCAAGGTCATAGAACTTATAAGTAGTAGACCTGAAGTTTCAAGCCAGAAGGTCTGATTGCAGAACTCCCACTTAGTGACTCTGAAAGAAGGCGTATTTGTCTTCTAAAAATTTGCCTTTCTGTGTTGTTGTATACATCGTTGTTTATTATTGTTGTTATTGCTCTTATTATTATTATTGCAAAATCCCTAATGTAAACAATTCAGTGGAATGAGGACTTAATTTGGTTCACTGTTTCTGAGATGTCCTCCATAATGCTTGGCTCTACCTATTTGGGGTCATGGGAAAGTGACATCACTAAGGTGGGAACTGGGGGATGAGAAAGCTCACTTCATGAGGGACAGGAAAGGGGGGAGATGCATAGATGATAGGTAAATAGATTTTACATAGGTGGATAAATAATAGATGAATGATAGGTGATATATATATATATATAGATAGATAGATAGATAGATGACTAATAGATTGATTGATAGACAATAGATTTTTAGATATAGATGATATATACATAAATAGACAGATAGATGAGATATAGATGATAGATAGATAGATAGATAGATGATGGATAGATAGGTGTATGATAGATGATGGATAGATTATACATAGATAGACAGTAGATAGGTAGATAGATTTTATATAGATTGGTAGATAAATGATAGATTATCAAAAAGCAATAGATAGGTATAGATAAATGGCTAGTAGATTTATTGATAGATCTTAGTTTTTAGATATAGATAATACATACATAGATAGACAAATGATACGTAGATAGCTAGGTAGACAGATAGAGGATAGATAGTAAATAGATAATGGATAGACAGATGATAGATTATACATAGATAGATAGGTAAATGATAGATGAATAATAGATGATAGATAGCTAATAGATTATACATAGATAGATAATAGACAGAGACAAAGACAGAGAGAGGCGATGTGTCTTTCAAAGATGGCCCTAGTGAACTACTTTCTCTAACTAGGTCCCCTCTCCCCAAGTTTTCAGACATCCTGAAATAAAGCATTCAGCAGCTAATAAACTACTCAATGCGTGAGCCCAGGGAGAGCGTTTTGTATTCTTGCCATAATGTTTTCCCCTTCAGAGGTTACAGGAATGGCTGTTGTCTTATGCCACTAAACTTGGAGTGACCACTGTATCTGCTAAGAAGCCAGGAACTTCCCTCTGAGGTGTGGATGCTGTGGAAGAAACTGCAGCTCCCTAGGCAGGAGACTCTGGCTCACTGTGAGGCCAGATCATGATGTTTACTGGTGACAGTCTTGAAAATGTTGCCAAACCCCTAGCCTAGGTCACCTTTACTGAGCCCTTACAAATGGCCCACAGCCATAACAATGTCCCATAGTGTCTGGGGATACTACACAAGTTATTTGCTCCTCTCTGGAAATCCCGCTTATGGTGCTTACGTGGATGGCATCCTTAAAACAAGTGTCCAGTCAACACAGCTACAATGGATGTGAAATCTAGGTCTTTAATCAGACTTCTGACGCTGACAACTGCTGTCAGGATCGAGTCTCCAAATTTCTGACCTCTTTTCTACGGCAATTCCAGACTCCTTACCCCAGGCATTGGACAGCGAGATGATTGTTTTGTTAGAGACTAGATTGTAGCAGAGGTTTGAACAGTCACATTCCCCTAATGAGAAACAACAAGGAGACAAGATCTGCCTGGCCCAGGAACCCGACCTAGCTAGTAACACCCTTGTAAAAGAGCCCGATAAATAAATAAGCAAGCTTTCCTGGCTGTCTTCTCCTCTGCAAATGAGATGAACCAGCTGGCCTCAGAGAGAAGCCCTGTGTTTTGTTAACTGGAAACAGATTATCAAACTCAATCAATGGACCATGGCCTTGTAATGTATGAAGAAGAGAGTTGGGGTGAGAATTTTCTTAGCAAAGGCCAAGCAGCACATGTCCCAAGCTGGGCACGAGACTGTTCTGATGGGTAAAAATAATTAAGGAGAAATCTGGAAGCCTCATTTTTAACTTTCCTTATGGGCCTTTGACAAACATTTCAGGGAAATTCTATGGAGTGTGTATTGTCAGTATTTTAATCAGATTCAGCTGTCAAAACTCTTGTAACCCGCCTCTTCTATTTAAACTGTATCTTCTAGGCATAAAATAATTAAAGGCACAGGGCCCATACAGTAGTTGGGAGCCCTTGCAATGTGGCAGAACTATATGGATAAAAGGTGTTATTTCAGGAAGCTTTAAGTATAAATTTTGTTTTGTCAGAAGGCTTCGGGGCACACATTTTCTATACTGTCAATCTTGATAGTAACAATATTTATATTTCAAATATAAAGATTAAATCACAGTCTTACGTGTTTCTGGGTTCTTCTTCCTCTTCTTTTATTTATTTTTTATTTTTTTTTTATTTTTACCAGTTTATCATGTATCTTGGTATGTCACCATACCTTTTTTTTTTTTCTGACAATACTTTTGTTTTATTGAACAGTTATGTCTTTTACTGTTAATCTCAGGGTTGGAATAAGGAAAGCAGACAGCCCATCCTCTTGGGTTTGGTTGTTTTACTGACAAACGACTTGTTTCCACACCTTGTTGGAGGTTGTGCGAATGAATTGCAGAACAAAGAAATCAAACGGGAGAATAAACAGTGCAGACCATGGGTTCTGTGCACTGTTTGAACTGTGGCTTTGAGCTTTTCACCTGGTGTCATGTGTGTGCTCTCTCAGCTCAACACGCACAAACACGCAAGGGCCAGGCCAGGTCAGCTGAGCTCCGGGAAGGGGCTTCGTTGGGTGAGTGGCTGGGCAGGCTGTTTTGTGTCAGAGCTCGTTAGCTGCTAAAATGCCCCTTGCCCCAAAGGGGCTGAGGTGGACAAGGGAGTTCTCCAAGCCACAGGAGCTGAAGAGGCTCAGAGTTAGGTGGCTGGCTCAGTGTCAGCCCTTCCATTCTGCAGTCCACAGAGCAGCATGAAGGGAAGGAGAGGAGGGACTATTCTTGCCGTCAGCGGGAGCAGAGACTGACTGTGGAGGCTCTGGACGTGCACACTGTAAAATGAGGAGCCCTGGCCCTGAGAATGAATGTGTGAACCCTTCTCTAAGCCAATAAACTCCAGAGGGAGGCTCCCTCAACCATATGATAGCAAATCTATGGGCAGAAATGTACCTCTCTGCACCCTGGTAGACATTACCCATCAATCTCAGCATTTTACATCAAGCCAGATGCCTCCCCAGAATGCTTTTCAACAGAGTTCCCCATGTAGCCAAAACCAACCAACCAGTGTTGATACCCTGTTTTAAATGGTCAGGCAAGTGGGTATCCAACAGTCATGTGACTCAAACAATACTTGCTTTTAGACCATATTTCACTGCTCCAAATGCATCACAGCTCATCCACTCTTTGGTTCACCGAATTGTTCCTATCCTAACCTCGCCATGTTCACCTCCATTTTCAAGAGGGAAAAGTGAGCCTTCGACTCTAAGTCTTAGAGGAAGTAAAAAGTTTATCAGAGAGTAGATTGTTACAAGCACCAAAGATTTGATTGAAACTGGGTCTTCTAATTCAATATCTAATACATAGGGTTCTAAACATATTAATATTAATGTAGAAAAAAAGGTTAAAGAGATGATTTAATTGGAGTAGTCCTTGCTATACAAGCTTGAGAACACAAGTTTGATTCCCAGAACCTTTGCAAAAAGCTGGGCATGATGACATGAATTTGTAATTCCAGCATTGGGGAGCTACAGACACAAGGATCCCAGTGTTTGCTGACCATCTGGTTTAACCGATGTGATGGATTCCAGGCCAATGACAGAGTATTCTCTATACCAAAATGGATGGTGTTTAAGGAATAGCGACCAAGGGTTGCCTCTGGTCTCCAGACACATAAACACGGGCACCCATACTCTAGAATACACACACACACACACACACACACACACACACACACACACACACACGAGAGAGAGAGAGAGAGAGAGAGAGAGAGAGAGAGAGAGAGAGAAGAGAGACAGAGACAGAGACAGAGACAGAGAGAAAGACAGAGACAGAGACAGAGACAGAGACAGAGAGACCGAGAGAGACAGAGAGACAGAGAGAATGGGAGAGAGAGGAAAGAGAGAGAGAGAGAGAGAGAGAGAGAGAGAGAGAGAGAGAGAGAGAGGAGAAAGATGTTAAAATGATAGAGTACTTTCAGCCATGACTCTTGGAGGAATCTTTCCCCCTACTGGCTGTCTGAAAACCTATTGATAAGCACCTGTTTGAACACATATGATACAGCAGGTACCACATTTGCATGTAGCAAACCCTGTCTGCGCATGCTTGTCACATGTTAAACTGCACACAGCAAGGGAAATAACAGATGGATTGGCTGCCTCTGAGTCTTTCTTCTACTTACCATGCTAGATCCCTGTCTCTTTTTATCGGGATGCCTTAAAGTTTTTAGTGGCAAAGAACAATTTAAGTAAAAGAGAAGAGAAGATAAAATAGAAGCGTGGAGAGGGCAGGAGAGAATTCTGACAGGTCTCAGAAAAGATCAAAAGTGGAGCCAGAATATTGTCAGTGAAAGCAGGCGAGTCCCTTGCTGGGAGTCATATCCCTCTTTGTGCTTTGTGTCCAGTCTTGCAGTGTCCCCCCACCCTTCCTCTCATCACCTTATTCTACTCTCTATGACCCCAACATGGTCACAGGATGGAAAAACCTTACATTCTCCATACTCATGTTTGAGTTCTTGCATATATATCTATATATATCTATATATCTCTATCTCTATCTCATCTCTATCTCATCTCTATCTCTATCTCTATCCATATCCATATCCATATCCATATCCATATCCATATCCATATCCATATCCATATCCATATCTATATCTATATCTATATCTATATCTATATCTATATCTATATCTATATCTATCTCCGGTTTGTATTCCCAACAGGGTAGATATGGTTAGTAGGTTCAGCTGTCATATACATCCTTCTGGGCCAAGTGGCTACTTTGAGTCCAGATGAACGCAGCTACTGTGACAAGGAGCAGGGACTTCACTTGACATTATATGACCTGGAGACCCTTCCATGTGTGCTGTGGGGAGCGGTTCTCAGATTAAAAAGTTGAGGGATGGATGAGCAGAAGTCTGAAATTCTATAACCAAGTGCTCTAATTATTAATTAGTCAACAAGACAATGGAGGTTCTGGGGCTTTTGTTATTTGAGATAATATCACATGCAGCCCAGGCTGACCTCAAACTTACTATGTAGCTGAGGATAACCTTGAACTTCTGATCCTTCTGCCTCCAACTCCCTAGTCGTGGGATCATAGGTCTACCTATGATCAATTTGTGAAATTATAGGGATGGAACCTCGGTCTTGACACTTGCTAGGCAAGTACTCTACCACCTGAGCCACACCACCAGACCAGAAACTCCTTTTGAAAAAATAGCCTCTAAAAATAGCATTTGGCATGAAGTCCATCCATCCTATGAGGCCACTCCCCATATCTACTTCAGCACAACAACTTCACACTCTTATTATTCCTAAATGCAGGCTCGTTTTGTTCTGCTTTTGCTAATTCAGGAGGGGACTGTCATCACAGCAGAGACCACAGCTCACTGACTGCCATGTTGACAGATGAAGAGTATGTTTGGTGTGCAACATAAAAGAAGAGACACTCCCCAAAACTCCTGGAGGGGACATTGGTAAACCCTGTTTCATAACCAGAAACTCAGGGATAGCAGCCATCAGTGGAGTTTTCCAATAGGTGATTAATAGTCTTGACATTACCTGCAAAAGAGGGTTTAACTTTGGAAAGCCAAAAAAAAAAAAAAAAAAGTTATTTATAGCCTAAGTAGTAATATGTCCCCGGGGCAGCATGCAAAGTTCTCCTCCATTTGGACAAGTGTGACAGAGTGCCCATTAGAGTCCACTTCAGCCTGTCACGTGATGCTTGGGGATTCCTTGGGAAGCTCTGTCACCTGTGTTGTGAAAGGCAAAGAGAATGTGAGAAATGGGAGACAATCACAAAGACAATATTGTAGTTGGATGAAATCATAGAGAGTTTCTAACAGCAACACAAAAGGAAAACCAGGAAGATATGAGGTTCCTCAGCAAACAGAAGAGATGGCACCCATAACCAAACCATCAGACACAGCTCTAATGGCCCTAGAAACACATTAAGGTAGGCAAAATCTGCTCAACTACCCATAGGAGCTCTGGTCTGGCTATATATTAGTTATGGTTTTACTGCTGTGAACAGACGCCATGATCAAGGTGAGTCTTATAAAGGACAACATTTAATTGGTTCAGTCCATTATCATTAAGGTGGGAGGATGACAAGGTCCAGGCAGGCATGGTGCAGGAGGAGCTGAGAGTTCTGCATCTTCTTCTGAAGGCATCTAGGAGAAGACTGGCTAGAAGGAGAATCTTAAAGCCCATGGCCACAGTGACACACCCACTCCAACAGGGCCACACCCACTCCAACAGGGGAAAAGGGAAAGGAAAAAGGAAAGGAAAGGAAAGGAAAGGAAAGGAAAGGAAAGGAAAGGAAAGGAAAGGAAAGGAAAGGAAAGGAAAGGAAAGGAAAGGAAAAAGAAAAGGAAAGGAAAGGAAAGAGAATCTTAAAGCCCATGGCCACAGTGACACACCCACTCCAACAGGGCCATACCTCCAAAGAGTGCCACTCCCTGGACCAAGCATATACAAACTACCACAGAGTACTTACCTAATCACAAACTCTCTTTGCCTACAAAAGGAAATAATCTGAATTAGATACATTCTGAACAGAGAAACATTGCCTTGAAAAAAAAACTTAAAAATAAATAAATAAATAAATAAGATAAGATAAAATGAATTAATCAATAAAAATGGTATAAGTCCAAGAAGAAGAAGAAAAAAAAAAACAGGAAAGGCTCTCAAATCCTAAAATCCTGATTAAGGCTCATAGCACTAGTGTTTCTGCCTAGCATGCATAAGATGTGAGGATCAGTCTCAGCTTATGAGCAAATGTGCGTGACCACGTACACAAACACACACACACACACACACACACACACACACACACCCCTAAAT
The DNA here is from genome assembly GCA_964023405.1 of Apodemus agrarius. NCBI lineage: Eukaryota > Metazoa > Chordata > Mammalia > Rodentia > Muridae > Apodemus > Apodemus agrarius. The sequence goes on from OZ030024.1 coordinate 13,215,759, forward strand.
AACTAAAAGACTATTGAAGTAAGCCTTAAAGGGGAAAAAAATCTATCTTTCTATTAGGACCACTTAGCTATAGGAAGAATAGTGCCTGCAATGTAAAAAATTAACATAGAAAGTGAAGATTCGGTCTTTGGGGGTGGGGGTGGGGGTGGGAGTGGGAGGAACAGAATCAACATGAAAGAATAGGGTGGGGGCAATATGCAGTAACTCAACTCTATCATGAACAGTTATTGACAGTGGCAGCAAATTAATCAAGAAGCTTTGCTGGTTTGATGATAAGGAAGCTGTCAGTCTCCCTGCTGAGATTGGCGTGCCTCATGACATGGGTATAATTGATGTCTATTCCACGATACCCAGTTCTGTTCCAGAATCTGGGTGAGAACAGCTGAGAGAGGCATCAGACTCAGACAGGAGATGCTAGAGACGGGAGGTTGCAGATGGCCACAGATGTTCTCAGATAAAATAAGATTTTTTTTTTTTAAATTATTAAAAGCTGTTTAACAGATGCCGCATTTCACAAAGGAATGGTTCAGGGTGCGTGTGTTGGCTTGGGAGGGGTGCCTGAGTTATGCTGGGCTTTGAGCAAGGACCTTAAACAAACTGAAAAGTCATGTGCCCTCACCCTGGTATGATTTTGTATAAGGACACTTTCTCTTCCACCAGAGAAAGCTTGCCTTTTTTACGAACAAACGTATGCAGAGGGGGTCATTTCTCTTTTAACTTAAATGACTACATTAGCTCAAAGAAGATGGGGTACTTAAAGGGTCAGAGCCTTGTCCAACACCTGAGTTTTATAGGATCTTGATTTCTGATCTAACATCAAAGACAAAAACGGGCTATGCAGTCATGCCAACCACACGGAGAGCCTTTTGGTTATCAACTTTCCGTAGCAAGTACACCAGCAAAGGGCTATGGCATTGCCCAAAGGGTCACAGGTGGCATGCTAGGCGGGGAAGCTACACAGGAGGTCCACTTGAGGCAGAGAGGACACTGAAGGCCATAGGCCAAATCTGATCTGCCACTTGTCTTTGTAAATAAAGTTTTATTGAAAAACCTCTTCTATCAGTAGCAAAGATCACTAGACAGACCACAAAGCCCACAAAGTTAATTTTTTTACTCTCTGCCTCTCTGTAGCAAAACAGCAAATGGTTGAGCCATGCCGTAGGGGGCTGCCTCTCTGTCAGGAAGACCTTCCTCTCCCAGCTGAGCAACTTGAATATGCTTCACCAAGGCTCCATTTGCTCTTTCTTCTTGCAGCAACTATTTATTAAGCCCCCCTCTCTCTCCGCCAGACTTCTTTTTTTTCCTTCTTCTTCTTGTAGATACTTGAAAGGCATGCAGCCTCTGCCATCAAAGTGCCTCACGTATTGCCTGGAAAGATGACTCAGCAGTCAGAACACATATGGTACTCATGGGGGGGGGTGCTCACAACCTCCTGTAATTCCAACCATGGGGGAATCCAATGTCACTTACATAGACTGCACTCCTGCTCACATACCCACATACGGACATGCATGCATACACACAATGACAAATAAAAAGGGATCTTTAAAAATTGCTTCATTTATAATGAGTACTTAGTCTCAGTCCCATTGTTCCCTAGGTATATGGGATGGATATTACTATTGGGAGCCAGCTTACATTATGTATGGTAAACTCAGAGGTAACACCTTGGTCTGCAACACAGCCTCTTCTTCTTTGAATCTTACAGCATTTGAGTAGTGGTCAGACCCATTTAACAGATGAGAACACTGGGGCTGGTAGACGCGGCGTCAGTTGACCAAGCTCACAATCATAGAAGTGATGGATTTCTTAATGAAACCTAGATTCTTCCAGAAGCTAAGGTCATACATTTAGAGTGCTTCGGGGTCACTCAATACTTTCTTCTGTACCCCATCCTGTCTGACTTGATAGGCAGAGGGGGAGGGCCCAGGATTAGCAGCTGCTGAGTGTGCTTCAACCTAAACTCAGTTTTGCCTGGCCTTTCACTCAGGAGCTGTGTCTTCTGCCCATCGGTGAGTAACATGTTCTCTCTATAGTGGTGCTGGAAAAGCCACCTCAGGATTGGCCACCACCTACCCAGATGTTTATTTTTCTCTCACGAGAACGAGGCGCAAAAGGGATCCGGCCTTATAGTTCTCAAATAAAGGACAGAACTCCGTTACCTTCTCTCCCCCGTCTCTCACGGCTTTCCTTTTAAAAGTTCTCACCGGGTGATTAGTTCCTCACGCTTTCGTGGCTGTCTCTCACGACTCAGTCTCCTGACATGTTTTAGCCTCTCCAGCCTGAGTTTCCATTCTGATTCTTTCCGAAGTCGAGGACACGGGGGTGGGGGGTGGGGGTGGTGTTTAGACAGCAGATAGAGTTTATTTGACAAAGCAATTTTAAGCCCAAAAAAGCCCAATCAGCCCCCTGAAGCAAATGCCTCCTCGATCAATCTCCGTGGAGCTGGATGACTGGGTCTGTTACATCACTGTCAGCACTCTCGGATCCACAGAGGAGAACTGCCGCCCTCTCCCCAAACCTCCGAGATCTCTTCTTTCAGAGGAAAATCAAGGAGAAAGGAGGTTCCCAACTCGTGAGTCAGTGAAGCTCCCTAAGAGAGGAGTGAACCTTTCAGAGATGCCCCGGGATTCACTGCACCCACTTCTAACATTAAACGTACAACATTACATTTTGCTTTCGTTTTATTACTTTTACGTATGGAGGACTAGGAAGGATGCTTACCAAGGTCTCTATGTGGAGGTCTAAAGACAAATCAGGGGAGTCAGTTCTCCCCTTCCACCACATGGGCACCCTGTTTTATGTGCATTTGTGGAAATCACTCCAACCACAGCACTAAACAAGTGTGTTATAGTCCAAAGGAGTTTACCTCCCGATTGGAACATTACCACTAGACTTCTTTTTTTCTTTCTGGACAGGTCCCACTATGTAGCCCTGGCTGGTCTGGAACTTGCTCTGTAGATGATGCTATGCTAGCCTTGAGCTCACAAAGAACCACCTGTATCAGCCTTCAAAGTTCTGGGGTAAAAGGTGTGCGCTATCATGCCAGGTATCCGTAGTCTTTGTAAAAGCTTTTGTTTTAATGAATCAAGACAACTATGATTTTCATAGGGAATCTTGATGGCCCAATATGGCTTCCAGCCTGTCTGTGCTTCCCCTTTGATCCTCTTCAGTCATAACAACATTTCAGACTGCCAGTTTGGATAGGATGAGCATCCTTAGGGAAGGCAGTGGAGAAGTAGAGGTAGGTCTAGGACAGAAAACTGAAGGGAGTTGTCCTCTTTAGGTGATGCTGCCTTGATTTGGGATGGCAAGATGGAGTTGGGGTGTGCAGGTCACAGTGTTAGGGTGATGCCTCTTGGCGTGAGACATGATGGGGTCTGATTTCAGCTCCCCATGACAGCTGAGCTTTCTAAGCTCTTCCTCCACACGTTCCTTTAACTCCAATAGATATCATGAATTCATAACTGTAAAAGAGCCTTGGCAATGCCCAGGGACCGAACAACAGTTACGAAGAAACTGACTTTTTAGGAAGGGGGCCCAGTAACACAGTGCAGCTCAGACTGTAGCACAGGCTTTCATCTTCTCAACCTCCACCATGTTTCTTACCTCTTACTTCTTCAGTGTGTCAATCTTTGGAATGTACAGATAGGAATTTTAAAACATCAGCCATTTGTTTTTTTGGTTTTTTTTGTTTTGTTTTGTTTTTTATTTCTTTAATAATTTCTTTCAAATGACTTGCTTCTTCTAGACCCATTATTGCTTTATCTTGTTCTAAGCAATTGATATATGAATTAAACATATGTCCAGATACATAATGATGTTAAACAGAAAGCTGATGTACTTGTTAAACATCCTGGTTGCCAATTAATCTTTGAGTGCCCTAACTAATGGGGAAGCTGCCAGCAAGAGTCTCAACCATCCTATCTAGAGAACTCCATGAGCTGGTGCCAATGTCTCTACAATGTCCAAGCAGAAGCCTCTAGCCACACCTGGCTGTTTAGACCCAGCATGCTTCAAATGTAACTTTGAAATGGAATCTTTGCATCTGATTTTTATTAACATAAGTTTACATTTAAATGCCCACATAGACTTTTACACAGCTCTGGCCAAATACCCAAAGAAACAAATTAAAGGAGGGAGGATTTATTTATTTATTTATTTATTTATTTATTTATTTATTTATTTTTGCTCATGGCTTCGGAGAACATGGTAGAGACTGCATGGCACAGGAGACCGGCACATCAATTCTAAGATAGGAAGCAGAAAGCTTGAGTGGGGTCGTAATCCATGAAAGCCCTACCCCGACAGCTTCTCATTTCTTCCAGGGAACTCTAGTCCTAAAGTTTCTACAATCTCCTGAGACTCTGCTGCCAGCTGGGGACCAAGGAATCAAATAATGAGCCAGGATGGGGTTGAGGACATTTCATATTCAAACAGTAATGTGTCCCTCGATGTGCAGCAAAGATATCAACCTACACAGCTGTAATAGAAGTTCTGAGCCTTGGGCCAGACACTATGTGAGTGATTTACCATTTTATATGTTGTTTTTTCTAGTCTTTTCTAAGACACCCCCAATATAAAACTGACCTCATCCTCTCGTAGGCACAAGTTTAAGAGGCTGCTTCCCATGGCGTATTTAAATATACAAATGGATCCATCCTCTTTTATTTACAGCAAGAGGAGAGAGAGAGAGAGAGAGAGAGAGAGAGAGAGAGAGAGAGAGAGAGCTCGTGAGAGAGCAAACTGTCACCCAATCCCAACTACATTCAAGATTTTAAAAGGTTGACATTTCTGGTTTTTTTTTCCCCACTTCCTCCTTTTCAAACACCCAGCCCTCCTCATTAACCAGATATCTTTATTCTCTAAATATTTACCACCCAAACGAAATTTACAGTTTAATTTGCTGTATAAAATCATTTATTGACTGATAAACCTCATTACGGAAACCCCCGGCACAGCCCCTGGTACTCCCCGACAGTTTTAATTCGTGTAGCAGCAGGCTACTGCGAGAGAAAAACAATCCTGTCAAATTAACGGCAGGGGTCTAAATTATTCAAATACACTAAATCCATGCAGAACCTTTCCCCTGCTCATAATTTTTCTGCCGGAGCCAACAATTAACTGGCAATATTCTAACTTAAACAATGACAGCCATTCTAAGAGAATTCTGGGAACAGGGTACATGCCACCTTCCCATGTTCCCATGCGCCTTTCTGTTGCCTTGGGCACCCAGAGAGTGACCTTGGAGGGAACCCATTTAAGAGGCCTTCTCTGACAGTGCTCCTCACTTCTGCTGAGCTCAGGGTCCCCTTAGTCCTTTTTTTTTCTGTCCTCCAGGTCAGAGTACTACTGTTTGGACATCAAGGTGTGTGTCTATGTCCCTGGTGTCTACAGCAGGTGTATGTTAGGCTGCAATTAGCTAATTGCCTGTGAATCTCTCTGCTTGTGGGAGAAAGGGGGGGGGAAGTACTCCTGTTTCTGCTCTGCAACAGCAACCAAACTAATTACCAAGTTGCTGATTTGGAAGACAGGCCCACCTAATTCAGCCTATGAGACAGAAAATACCCAGAAAAAAAAAAAGAGGCAAAAATACAAATCTGGAGAAAGCGATCTTTAGCTTCAGAACAATACTTCTAGGGGGGAAAAATCATTCACATTGTATTGAGTCTCAGGCATGGCCTGTATACTAAACGGCCCTGGCTGTGGGTAATCCCTCTGTGTTTGTCTAATCCCCTGTTGTCTGTGAGCCTTAACAATGACACCCACTGCCAAAGCTCTTAATGGGGGTTTGGTAAGGAGCAAAGAGATAACTCAGTTGGTTAAGGGCTTGCTATGCAGTGATGAGATGGATACCCAGGAACCATTTCTAAAAAGTAATCCTCAGAGTATGACGTATAATACTAGATGAAGACAGGAGGATTTCTAGCTCTAAGTTTAAGGAGAGACATTATTTCCAAAATCAAAGTGAAGAGAGGTTGAGGAACACAATCAACCCCCACACACATACACATACAAATATATACACACATCACACACATACACACAGACCACACACATCATATATAACACACACACACATACTCATAAACACAAATATACACGCATACACACACAAACACACACACACACACACACACACACACACACACACACACACACACGAATGGTGATCGTGACTGTTCATACATGTATTCATTTCTTAAAATAAATTGAATGTTGACTGTCAACTATCAAATATGGTACCCAGGAGCATCGGGGAACTAAATGCAGGAAGAGATGCTAAATAAAAGATTCCACAGGGAACAAAAAAATCACAGCTGGCCCTGTAGGTCACAGCTGGGGTTGGTGAGAATGTATGCACAAGCCCATCCCAAGAATTCTATTTCAGACACACATGAACATACTGAGGCACACTGATCTGGAACCTCTGGGTTGAACACGGAAACAGGCTGTCTCAAGTCTGCCCAGTTCATTCTTAGCACATCCGGGTTTAAGAATGTCTGTTCCTCTTTTGCCAGATAATGGCTACAGATCCCAGAGTGGGAGGCAATAATAGCCATAATCCTAAGGCCAGTACCAGTGGCGCAGAGAAAACACCAACAGACATTAGGGAGGGGCATGCTCGTAGCATACCCAGGGTCCCTATCGAAGGCAGCACAGAGCTGAAGATGTGAGGCAGGCTTCAGATGAGTCTATCTGCTTGTAATAATTTCGAATGTCCTCTCCTCAGTGTGGGTAGACGAATCCATGGTGTTTGTGGGCCATTTCCTCTATTTTTTATAGCTTTATTTGTTCTGTTAAATGTTTTATCTTACAGCCCTTTTAAACATATGGGAAATTCGCAAAAATAGTATAGAGCCTTCTGTGTCTTACACTCAACCCTCTCTGTTTAACACTGTACGTTGCTTTGTGAGTTACTTCTCTCACTGCTTGGATAACGTACCTGACAAAAGCCACTTTAGGAAGGATCGGAACTCACAGTTCAAGGGTGCAGTCTTTCATGGCGGGCACTCACGATGGCAGGAGCGAGAAGCAGCTGCTCACAGCGCGTTCCCACTCAAGGAGAGAGGAGGTAAATAGTTGTGGTATATAACTCGCTTTTTCCTTTTTAATTCAGTCTGGGACCCTAGTCCATGGGTCGGTGTTATGTACCATTAGGGTGAGTCTTCTTGCAACTGTTAACCCAACATAGAACCTAGTCACAGGTATTCTCAGGTGTCCCAGGTGACTCTAGAGACTGTCAAGTCAACAGTATTAGCCATCAGCACTACTGTGATGCATTTAAGATAGTTAATTAATCTGTATAACTATTGTGATTTCCTTATTTTTTGTGATTCCATCAACAGTGATATTTTATATTTAGAATATATTATCTAATACTATAATTATTATATAATACATATATAATTTAATAATATAATTAATATAAGTGCTTATATAACTTTGTAATATATTTTATATTATTTAATATATGAATATATATTTACATCTGTGTTTATCTATATTTAGTATATTTATATGAATCTATGCATGGGTCCATATCATTGCTTCCAACCACAACCCATAACAACCTGTAATCTCATGGCTCATTTCAGCCTTCCCTTCTGGCTATCTATATCACCTTCCACCACAACAGTAAATAGTCTAACCTTTGTCACCTGTACCCTTTTATTTATTTGTTCAATCTTGGTGTTTACACACCTATCTAGCTATCATCTATCTATCTATCTATCTATCTATCTATCTATCTATCATCTATCTACCTACCTACCTATTTACCTACCTATTATCCATCAATTATCTATCTATCTATCTATCTATCTATCTATCTATCTATCTATATATCTATATATCTTTCTATTTATCTATCACTTGTCATCTAACTCTATCCATAATTCTATCATTTATTAATGGCTTCTGAATTAACCTACACCCTGATACCACTCCGTTTTGATGCAATGTCTTTTTATAACCAGAGGAATGTCTCTGGTTATATGTGCACGTGTCAGGCACAAGTTTGCAGGAACTCCTTTTACATTAGAGATCCAGTTAATGCCCTGGACCCTGTCTTCCTTTCTTACACCCATTGTTTTAGACCACAGCTTATCATACACTGGTACCAGAGGCAGAGTTTGCTTTAGGTCTGTATCAGCTACCCTCAGCAACCTGGACCACAGTAGAGCACTGAATTCTGTTCAGGATTAATCCACTCACAGGTCCCTGCTAAGGACAGGGTTACTGGGGATGCTGAGGGACCTAAATCGGTCTGTAATGAACTGAGGGAGAAGCATGGATCCTTGTTCAATTTATTATTGTCTCTTCTCCGAGTGTCACCAGATGAAGTCACAGGAGACGCTGTGGTGTCTCAGAGGGTAAAAGTTTCTCCTGGCCTGGGACAGCTGACATAGCTTCTCCAAGTGGGTGATCATTCCAGCTGAGCGCTGAAACATCTATTGAGTATTCCAGGTGCAGGCTGGGTGCTGAAGACTTAAAAAAAAAGAGAGGAAAATAAGAGGTTACTGATCTCCTGAAGACCCCCGCTAAGCAAGGGAGTCGGGCATTTAATAGTGTAAGTGGCCATTAACCAGGTGGGGATAAGATGTGAGTGTCAGTCCTGAGATTGTACCTTCAAGAAGTTCCTTTATTCCTCACGTCTCTGCCTCTACCAAGTTCCTGTGGGAAGATCTCTGGGAATATTTGAAAGCCCCTTAGCTCACTCAGAGCTCTGCCTAATGCGTGTGCATCAATCAGAGGGGGAGGGGAGGGGGCTGGGGTACCAGTGGGACCACATGCATTTGATCCTTTTTTTATATGTAAATGCGACTTTAAATAATATTTTGTAATGACCTGCATTCCTGTTAGGGGGGTATCTCTTGATGATTAAGCTTTCTCTCTGCAATTACGACAGCCTAGTGATCTTGTTAATTAATGCCAAAGAGGGTTTTTTTCTCGGCACCTCATTAAAGGTTTTTGCTTTTCAGGACACCCAACGCTCTGGTGTGCAACCAGGGGCAGAGAAAGCCATTTGCCTGTGGGTGGAAACTCATCGTTTGATCCCCCACTTCTTCCTTCTACCCTCACCTCGTTTTTTATGGCCCTCCACCCTTGCTTTATGTTCTTTTTAATTCCTTTCTTCCTCAGCTTACTTCTCTACTTTCCATTCTTTCATTCCAAAATACAGTTGCTTCTGATTCTGAAATATACTTAATATGCTAACCGATGTTCTACTCTCCTGGAAGGATAGCATTACATTCTATTTATTTACCAGTTTACATTATTTATTCTATTAATTTATTTGTGTGCGTCTGTGCATGTATGCGCATGTCTGTGTGTTTAATGTTTGTCTTTCTATGACTATGTGCACATGTGTATGAAGGCCAGAAGTGGGCATGAAATACCTTTCTTTTATGAGCCTTCACCTTATTTCTTGAGACAGGGTCTCTCATTGAACTCAGAACTCTGTCTGGCCATCCTGCTTTAGCATAGATCTCTACCCTTGCCCTCAGTGCTATGATTACTGACATATGCTGTTGAGTCTAGCCTTTACATATGAGTGCTGTGGATGGGAACTCTAGTTTTCATGCACGCAAGGCAAGCCATCAAACAGGTGAGCCATCTTTCCTAGGCCACATTTTTTTTTTTTGTGTGTGTGTGTGTGTGTGTGTTTATACCTTCTTCTATTGGATGTAGTTTGGCTGAGAATCTTCATGGTTTCCAGCTCCTTTCTAAACGGTAGCAAATGATTACCGAGCAAATGACATAAAGATGACATCTTTATAAAAATAACCACAGGTGGAAAGATGGTTGACAGGTCTCTGAATTTGCCAATGCTGTCACCCTTATCACTGGGGATTGACAAACTATTGGCAGTCAATGTCTTGAAAGCTGAACTTTGACCCCTGTTCACTTTGTAAAAACATAATGTTTTATTAGAACCTAGACACGTCATCATTCACACATTCCTCGAGGTTGATTTGGTGCTCCAATGACTGAGCAGGTGCACTGAATACGTTTGACCCACTAAGCCTAAAACCTTCATTTTGTGTCACTGGCGATACTGACATTCATCCAAGATGGACTCAAAGTATGAAAGCAGCCATGTTTGACTTTCTTTCATCTTTTCTTCCCCCAGTGCATTTGACCTTAGAGCATTCCCTCGATTCACTTTTTTTCCTTGTCATTTTTTTAGTGTGTGTATGGGGGTGAGGCGGGGTCTCACTATGTAGCCCTAGCTGGTCTGGAACTCAGTATGTAGACCAGGTTGGCACCATTCTTACTGTGATCCATCTGCCTCTGCCTCCTGGAACCTGGAACTAAGAGTTCCAAGACCTGACTCAATTCGCCTTTTAAAAAGTGAATTAATTTGGGAACATTTTCCCTGTTAACATTTCTCTTTGCTTGATGTAACAGGTATCATCTCTGTAATTCTTGCCTTTTGGGCTAGATTTATAGTAGAACCAAAACACTTGACTCCTGGAACTTGTACTCCAGCTCTCTTCTTGGTCACTGTGAAATTTTTCAACAAGAATCTAGACATGGGGAGCCCAAGTCTCTTCTCGTGTAGGGAAGAAGCTTGACTTGTCTCTCTCTGAGTTTTCTGCCCTTGCTTTAGCTGATGCAAAGGAAACCCATTGAGATTATGCTGAATTATTCTGAACCATTGTTGAAACTGACGTTGATCTGGCCCGCCGTTGAACATAAGACAGCCCTAAGGGAATAGTCAAGGCAGTGTTGGAGGTTTCCATAGGGATGGATTTCCAAGAGGGCCCGAGATATCTGCGAGAACTGTGACAGGGTAGATCTCTCCCTTGTCCTAGAAGGTAAGGCAATATTTGGAGAGTCACAGGTAGCATTTGATAAGACAGGAAAGAAGCAATGGCCTGCAGGCCAATTACCAGCTTGACTACTGTATCCCTTTTCATCCAGAGGTCTGGATACAACAGCGAATACTACAGGCGGATGTGAAGGCAGATGCTGCCTTACCAGCACTGGGTGGATATGAAACCAATGGTCAGTTGCCAGTCACAGATGTGAGGACATAGTTAGAGGTCTCAGGGTTATGTGCAAAAACCCAAGGCAAGTATAGGAGGTGTGTGTCCACCCAGTCTCAAGAACTCCTGCTTCAGACTTGAAGTACCAAAGTCAAGGGATAGGGGACCCAACCACTCAGAAGAGAAGGGAAGCAGCAATGGGAAAAGGATTGTGAGAGGGGGCTACTGGGGGGCAATGAGTGGGATATAAAGTGAATAAGTAAAAAAAATTAAATGTAATTAAAACAAAAGATCTGCTTTAACTCAAAGGAATATGAATGTGAAGATGACACACATATGGTTGTGTTATACAACAGACGCGATCTTGAAGACTCTCTTAATCTACTTTTTATTGCTTTAATTATGGTCATGACCCAAAATAGCTTGAGGAAAGGGGGTTTATTTTATCGCTCAAAGCTCATCATGGAAAGAAACCAAGGCAGGAACTTGGGGGCAGGAGCTAAAGTAATGTACAAGGAAGAGCGCTGCTCACTGGCTTTCTCCCCATGGCTTGCTCAGGCTGCCCTTTTGTGTTTAACACAACCCAGGACCACTGTCTGGGGTAATACTGTCCCCAGTGGGCTATCCCTCCCCCCTAGATCAATCATCAGGAAAATTCTCCACAGACTTGCCTACGGACCAACCTAATGGAAGAAGTTTCTCAGCTGATGTTTGTTCCCTCTTCCCAGATGAGCCCAGATTGTATCAAGTCAACACTAGCCAGAAAACCCAACCCAAACCAAAACAGCAACAAACATCCAACTAAACCAGCAGATAGAAACGATGAAGGCCCCTGACGATTTGATAGAAACATGGGGGGAAATTAGGAATTCTCTCCAGTTGTCTGCGGAGAGGGGAGGAAGACTGATATCACTCATAAGAAAGGACTGCTGAGCTGGCTCTTGCTGGCTCTGAAAGCAGAAGAGGTCGCATGCAACCGGAAGAGAGAGGTCACATGCAACCGGAAGAGAGAGGTCCAACATGGAGAGCAGCCCGCTGCATGTCAGTCCTTCACCCACAAAGTACTAAATGCTGGAAAATCCTGCAAGGTCCTCCCAGCTTTGGCCTTATTTGGATGTTGGAAAACTAATAAAAAAATCCCTGTAGCTACAAAGTATCCCTGTTCTACAGAATTATAGGCTGCCAGATGTGTTTTGTTTAAACTGGTGGGTTGGTAGTCAAGTCTAGGGACCCAGATTTCCTGAGTCTCAGGGTTTGAAGGTCCCCAGGGTGCGTGTTGGACATACTGGGATGTGGGAGAAACAGCAGCATCGAGAAGCCCAGGTGAGGTTGGGCCTTCAAGCATCCAGGTGTGAAAATAGAAGCCGGGTCTTGGGATACATTAGAAGACACCGTTCCAAGGCCAAATTGGACAGGGGGGACCAATTTGAGCAAGTGCGACCAATTTGGAGAGGCAAATTACCTCTGTGGGTAATGAGCTTGCTTCTGCTCAGAGTGTGTTAAAGTCCACCGGGCAGAAGGTGGGGCTAAGCTGGGAGCTGAGAGAGGCAGAGCTACCTACCACTGAGGATACAAGGCAAGGCCAAGTTTTTAAGTGGGAAAAGAGCCAGACACAAACAGCAGCTCCCACCAGGAAACTGAGCTTAAGCTAAGGCCTGGGATGTGCGTCCCAGTGGAACAGTGGGAGGGAGCGGAGCCCTCAGGGAGCCCACAGGAAGCCCCAACAGGACACAGCCCAGGAAGCAAATACCAAGCGGAAAGACCGCTTGGTATGTGACATCCCTCAATCCAGGGAGGCCAACTTCCCTGGTTAATTGTAAGCTAAGCCTTCAGCTGAGGCTTGTCAGACTGAGCAAATGTCACAGTATATGTGGTAGGAAGGCTCTGTTCATTGTCTGGGTCCTGCTTAACATATCTATCTCTCACCTATCTGACTGTCTATCTATCTATCTATCTATCTATCTATCTGTCTGTCTGTCTGTCTGTCTGTCTGTCTGTCTATCTATCCACCCACCCACCCACCCACCCACCCACCCACCCACCCATCCATCCATCCATCTATCTATCTATCTATCTATCTATCTATCTATGTATCTATCTATCACCTATATCATGTATCTGTCTATGTATGTATGTATGTATGTATGTATGTATTATGTATCTATCTGTCTATGTTCTTTCCATCCATCCATTTACCAATATCTGTATACATACATGTTTATATGAATATGATCATTTGTATACACACATATTGATATTTGCCATCTGAGAGCATTGTTTTTCTTCAAGCAGTTTTACTTCTTTCAATTTTTTTTTCTGACTAGGACGTTACATTGGAAACGATGTTAAGGTTATTTTAATTAAATCACATGGAAACGATTTTAAGGCTATTTTAATTAAATAGCATGTATCACTCTTTTATTGATTGATATTAGATATATTTAAGTGGAGGATGGTGACGGATAAGGGGCGCTCTGTCTGTTTCTGATAAGTCCAGTCAGATAAGCTCTAAAGGGAAGACTCACAACGAATTCAAGCAAGAAAGAAGCTGGAGGGTGGCTCTCTGCTTAGTGCTCTTTTCTCTTGTATCCATGAGTTAAATTAAGGCCAGGTCCTCTGTACAGAGTTAGGGGACTGTTGTGAACTTATACACACTAATTATCTTGAACTGTATCATATAATATTCTCATTTTTAAAAAAAAACTAAGACATGAGCAAGTGTTGTTCAGTACCATGACCCCCTTGAAATAGGAACGAACACAGAACTTAAATATAATTTTCTTCCTAAAGCTGTGTTATTCATTCTGACAAATATTCATGGAAATCAATAGAACGTGAAAAGAGAGGTTGTAGTGGGGTCTGTCCTACCTGTAAATCCTCCACTGGGGTTAGACAGGTGGGCTCCAAAGTCAAGTTTTCACCATTGTCTCTCAAACTTAATTTCCATGGCTTAGTTTCATAAAAAGTAATTTTTATAATGGTTTTTAGGTGGCTATAATTGAAAGAGAAAATTCTCACCCTGAGACAGCCTCCCCAGATAGCTTTCTTTGACATTGATAGGTCTCTGCTTGGCCAGAAGCCATGGCGATAGATCCCCTCATGTTAGACAGTTAATTGTTCTCCGCCAGGTCTACAGGCAGGAAGCTGAGAACCAAGGCAATTATGCAAATAAGTCAAGAAAAGAAAGCCACCCACCCATGTGCTCCAGTGAGCTAAGACTTCAGTTGACAATGGTCTTGACTTGGGCAGATAATTGCCTCAAGTTCTCCAAGACCATGGCTGCCCTGCCAAGTGTGTGTGTGTGTGTATGTGTGTGTGTGTGTGTGTGTGTGTGTGTGTGTGTGTGTTGCTCCATTCTTTGAAACAATGCTGCCACCTTCTTATAGGGTAAGGACAGAGCCACCACTGTCCTTATGTGATCCTGATGTCCCTTAGCCAGATGCAACTGGTCCTGGGATTAGAGAGCAGTTTAATGATTTAGCCAGGAGGGAAGCCCAGAAAAATCTCGCATGGGACACTGGGCAGTGAAAAGGCTCTTCAGAGGGCAATACTGCTTTACTCCTACTGCAGAACTCCAGGGACCCACGTTGAAGTTGCTCACTGGGGCTTTCAGTCTATTACATTTGGGTGCAGATAGTCTCCCCAGCTATGACGGTGCCCTCTGGCACACATGCAGTGCCTTCTGTAAAGGTCTAGCTGACACCTCCCATGGACAAATTACAAGAAGTCGGTGGAATACCAACTCTACTTCTGGACTTCTCAAGGTCTTCAATTTCCCTCCCTCCCTCCCTCCCTCCCTCCCTCCCTCCCTCCCTCCCTCCCTCCCTCCCTTCCTCCCTCCTTTCCTCCGTTCTTCCTTTATCTTTCTCTTCTCTCTTTCTCTCTCTCCTCTTTTATTCTTTTTTCTTCTCCTTTTCCTTTGCGACACTGTCTCATATGATCAAAAAGCCAGCTCCTGGGGGTTGAGGTCAGCTGTGCCTCTGATCCATCCTATTTAGCACCTTTCTTAAGCTGCTAAACTAGTGTTTGCCAACTCCAAGTTAAGGTAGGACAACAGCCTTAGTCCTCTGACTTGACCTTGTCTCTCTCTCATCAATCTAAATTCAGAGACCCAGATCTTCTTGGCTCAAAAGTTCTTCCCCTCTAAATGTAAGGATCTTCCTTTACTTTCTGTGTTGCGTATCTTCATATGTCTAAGGATGTTTAATATTTAAAACAAGGAGGTGTCATGTAGCCCAGGCTGGTTTCTAACTCATTATATAACGTGAACTTCTGATCAATCCTTCTTCCTAAGCCTCACAAAGTACTGGGATTTCAGATAGAGGCCACCACACCAAGTTTAAAACTGTCCTCTGTCTTAATTTAGAGCAGAGCTAGGTGTTTGGATGTGAAACTGAGGAATGTTTGCCCTTTCGCTCTGCTCTGGAGAAGGAACCTTTCAGGCAGGTGTGCTAATAACTTTCCAGTTTCTTACAAACTTAAAGTTACTTAAGAACCACACTTAAAAACAAACAAACACCACTTAGGTGATGGACCTCCTTTTATAACACTAATTCTGAAATGCTGTGGACTTTCACTTTCTCTTATACTTTTCTGTTTTAACTTGGAAACAGCAAGATCTCACAGTATGCGGTCTTAATCTGTAAGCCTTTCTGAAGCCTTTTGGCTCCAGGCAATACAATTCTGCCCAGAATTTTTGCTATGAGCTGATACAAACATAGCCAGGCGAAGCCAGATCAACAAGTGTTTGTTTAGCACTTAATATAGATTTTGATTACATAGGGTAAATGCATCTAAACCACACACTGTGCTATTTGCTCAAGATAATTTAAAAACAAAACAAAACCAAACAAAAAAACAAAAAACCTTGCCTGTGGTATCATTGGCAAATAGAGTCAGTAAGGAAACAGCAAGAGAACTAACTCCTAATGGGGTAGAAAGCACAATTGCTTCGTAGTATTTTGTTTCATGTAACATTCTTAGAAGATATTAGTACATAGAGCTCAGGAAATGCCTATCCCCAAACACACACACACACACACACACACACACACACACACACACACACAGAGAGAGAGAGAGAGAGAGAGAGAGAGAGAGAGAGAATTCCTTTTTGATTATAACTTCCTTTAAGAACATATGAGAATATCAAATTTGCTCAAATGTGATGCGTACAGAAATTCAGGGTATTGTTTTGATATCTACATGTACAGGCATTCCGTGGTTATTGTATTTGATATCACTTCCGTAAGTCTTTTTCAGTTGAATACAGGAGAGAGCTTAGAAGGAAATCCTGGGTGCTTGGTACTCTTATTGGGGAAAGTATCACTTAATTCTACTTTCAGTCGCTTCCTATATTCTGAGAGCCTTGAGCTGCTCTCTCCAGCAGGCTGCGTCTCAGTGCCCCTTGCCACCACGTCTGCTGTGCTCACCTATTGTACTTACTGGCTGGGTATTTGGATCATGGGTCTCTTTGATCAGGGATGATCTGGGATAGCTCATGTAAAATATATCCTCTGGCCTGTCCGCCGACCGGAACATAACGGTGAATCATTAATGCCTGTTGAGTTTGCCTGCAATTTTCTTTATTGTAATATATCTGAAAGAGGGGGGATTCAAAGGATAGAGAGAGAGAGGAGGGGATGTAGGGGGAGTGGGAATGGAGAGGGGAGGAAGCAGAAGGAAGTGGGAGGAGGAGAAGAGGAAAAAGAGACATGCTGTGGTTATTCATTATTGATATCCCTTTGCAAGTCTTTTTCAGTTGAATGAGGAGGAAAAGAAATATAAAGACATTAATGCAGATGGTTCAGGCAGTAGGTAAGTGTGCTTGCTGCCAAGTCTGATGGCCTGTGTTCAGTCTCTAGCATTCACATGCTAGAAGGGAAGAATATATTCTTGAATGGGGACCTATGACTTCCATTGGTGTACACGCGTGTGCGCGTGTGTGCACCCCCCCACACTATTCATTTATATTTTACAATAGCCGTCAAAAGAACGAAAAGGCAAGCTACGGTGTAGATATTTTGTCTAGAAGGAAGAATAAAATCCACAAGAGCTTTATTGACCGTTCCCAAAGCTTCTTGACAGAATTAAACAAACTCAGGAGGGGGTTCGAGTTCCTCGGTAACTTGAGTGGGAAGAGTCATGAGCAGGGGGGGTAGAATGAACTCTGTATTTCATCTGAACCAACTCAGCCCGTAAAAATCACTCATTTGATTTGGGGGAACAAAATAAAAAAAAAACACAAAGCGAAAGCAGACAGGTTAAATACATCTAAAGTCAAATAAACCCACATTTTAGTGAGTCCTCAATGAATAAGAACTTAGACATTCTTTTTGGATCTAATAAAGCCTAGGACCACAGGATGGATGCTTGGTATGATGGCGTGATCCCACCACCATCACTAAGAGGCACTTGCCCTGTCTCTCATTGCCGGCAGTGAGCCCCCCCCCTTGCTGCCCGTGTTCTGAAGAGACTATACTTGTCCAACCAGATGTATGAAAGGAGACAGTGACATGGTAGCACCACTCATAGTGAGTGAGTTGTCCCTGGCTACCCACTGGACACGTTTGCTCCTAACTATTCATTGTTCTACCTGGTGACTCGAAATCAGCTCTCACGATCCAGGTTTGGGGCACTGATATCCACGGAAGCTGGTGGAAGCCACAAGTTGGTTCCCTCTGCCCTGCCACTGGCGAGACAGCTAAAAAAAATTAGACACCACTGGGACTGGAGAGATGACTTGGAAGCTGGCGGTCCTTGCTGCTTTTGTGAAGAACTAGAGGTAACCCGCCAGCACTCATGTCAAGAACCACCTGTAACTCAGCTGGGGGGCATTTAATGCCTTCTGGCCTCTGTGGGTACTGCACACATATGTCCGTATACACAGAGCGCATGAAAACACAAATAAATAAAAAATCCATATGAACATTTAAAAATAAAACATGTGAATTCCTCACTAAAAATAAAGATGATATTTGTATTACTTACAGAGATTTGGTTTTCGAGATCGTATCTTGCTGCGTTGTTCAGGCTGTTCTTGAAGGACTCTTACTTTTTTTTCAAAAAAAAAATTACTTTTGCTTTATTTACATTTCAGATGTTATCCCCCTTTCTGGTTTCCCCTCTGAAGACCCCCTATCCCATCCTCCCTCCCCCTGCTCACCAACCTCTCCTCCCACTTTCCTGACCTTCCCCAACTCTGGAGCATGGAGACTTCACAGGACTAATGTCCACCCCTCTCACCGATGTTTGAAACGGTCATCTTCTGCTATATGTGTAGCTGGAGCCATGGGTCCCTCCATGTGTACTCTTTGGTTGGTTGTTTAGTCCCTGGGAGCTCTGGGGGGTACTGGTTGGTTCATATTATTGTTCCTCCTATGGGGCTGCAAACCTCTTCAGCTCCTTGGGTCCTTTCTCTAGCTCCTCTCTTAGGGACCCTATGCTCAGTCCATTGGTTGGCTGTGAGCCATGGGTATTTTGATCCCCTGAAGGGCTCTTCCTACTTCAGCCTCCTCAGAGTGCTGTGATTGACAAGCCTCTTCTTGGCACCTCTCTATTTCAAGTAGGAAACTGGGAGTATGCACTTGGTTGGAGAGAAGGAGCAATCTCAATTTGGAAGTTATTTTGCATTCCAAAAGAGTGGAAGCTACCTAGTTTAATTAAAAATAAGAATCTCATTGTGTTTGGATTCAATGGAAGTTGGGGACTTTTTTTTTTTTTTAAAGATTTTTGTTTTAGGGGGTCAATAAAGTTTTATTAATTTAATTAGTCCCCATCAATTTTTAAATAAGTTGTAGCTTAGATGAAATGTGCTTTCTCTCCTTTCATTCTCTTTCTGCTAAACTGACCTCCTCTGAGCACATTATACTGTGTCAGGGTTTATGATTTTGTTCTTGTTCTTTGCAGAGGGAACACCTTGGGTGGTTAGAAATCAAGAGGGAGCTTGGTACTTAAATCTTAAAGTGTCATTCCCAGAGGTGTGGGGGTGGGGGTGGGGGAATGACACAGAAAACCAGGGAACAGGAGAATTTGGCTAGATGCAGGAAGGGTGTGCTATGTGGGCACTTCTGACCAATGCTGCCTGCTCCTGATTTCCTGTTTAGAAAGCAGAGGCGGGAAAGGCGTATCCAGATTTCCAAGTGTTCGGAGTCTGCCCTCTGTGTGGGTGTGTGGACACTGGAAGAGGGGTGAGGTGAGACCCACACAGTCCCTGGTTCTAATGAGAAGCATTTGGGGAGGACTGACGCCTCAATCCAGGAGGGTGGGGCTGAAATAAAGAAGCGACAAGTTCAGTTTTGAGGAATGAGTGTCCCTCCTCAAGTGCGGGACTCCAAGTCCCTCACTTAGAGTGTGTATGCTCTTCAAAGATTGGGGTTTGCAATTAAATGGTTTCACACAGTAGTGGTGTATTTGATCCTTTCTTGGACATAGCAGGCATTGGTGTATTTAAAGCCATGCAGGTGTTACATTGAGGAAGCTTATGCATGTTGCTTAACTCCTTTGAGCATAGACTATGCATGTGTGAGTGCATGTGTGTGTGTGTGTGTGTGTGTGTGTGTGTGTGTGTGCAGGTGCATGTACATGAGATGAAGACCAGAGGGTAATCCAGAATATAGTTCAGGCAACATCTACCTTATTTGTTTTTGTGTTTTGTAGTAGTTGTTTTTGGGTTTAGTTTGGTTTGGTTTAGTGTGTTGTTGATGCTCTATCATGGACCAGGAACTAGTCAAGTCAGTTAGACTGGCTGGCCAGGGATCTGGATGTCCCTGCCTGTGTCCCCACCCCCTCTAGCCCCAGGTTATCAGCACAATTCTCACCACACCCTGCTGTTTAAACCAGGGTTCTGGAGATCAACCTCACCTCCTCGTGGTTACAAGGAAAACACTTTCCCCTCTGAACTCCTTCTCAGCACCCCCCCCCAGACCATGCTTTCAACACATTTTAGAACAGTATTAGTATTCTACTGGACTGTAAAGTACAGAAAGGCCCATCTAAGATGTGCAATGGTAGAGAGAACATGGGTTTAAGATTCAGGTATATTCCAGCTCTGCCTGCTACCTTGTAAGCCAAGTGAGTCTGGGAATCCCAGGCCTCTGAGTCCCAGTTTCTTTGTCTTCCAAGGCAGTCCTACTGGGCACATAGTAGGTAGGGAGTAAGGTCTGCAGACAGGCTTGGCTCT
The DNA here is from genome assembly GCA_964023405.1 of Apodemus agrarius. Lineage (NCBI taxonomy): Eukaryota > Metazoa > Chordata > Mammalia > Rodentia > Muridae > Apodemus > Apodemus agrarius. The sequence goes on from OZ030024.1 coordinate 13,235,934, forward strand.
GGGCATGTAACAGATGTCCAAGTGGAAGATGAACTTGGGTTCTACCTGTGTAGAAATAGGTGTGACCCAGAAGAGGGTCAGACTTTACTGGGAAGGGGAACTGGACAGGCTGCCTGTGTTAAGAACGAGGTACTGAGAGAGTTTAACTCAGGAAAACTGCAGAAAATAAGGACAAAGGGAGTCAGCAAGCTGCCATTTCCCCACCCCACCCCACTTCTTGCTTTTTGGGGGGCAAACACCAGAGGCTCACACATCACCATTCCATTGAAACCATCATTTTTTTTTCTCAAAGGGATTATGTTTGTTACTGATAGTTTGAGGGCTCAGAAAACAGAAAGGGTATAGGCAAGGCAGGCAAGATCCACATGCACATAGGTCCAGCCTCCTGGTTTTGATTTTCTCCCATTGAGAGTGACCTGCAAGGAAAGGACTCCGTCTCCAGGAGTTTTCTCATGTCTAGAATAAGAGGATTAAACGATGTGTCTAGAATCCTGGGAATATATACTAGGAGAGAAGGGAGAGGCTGGGTCTTGGCGATCAAGAGACGTTGGGCCAGTTCACTTCACAGCTTTTCTCCCGGGTGGGGACCGCCCCAGGGAGGCCTACCTTGGGATTAGCTGGTCTGTTCTCAGCTCTGCAGTCACTTCACACACACAGCTCTGAATCGGATCAGCTGAGTCATGAGTACAGGACTCAGGTTCTCAGGAGACAGGTTCCAATCGCCATGACAGAGCAGACTACACTGCTTTGTGCTTGGCATGGTGTTAGTGGCGAAGGAGGGGGGGGATGGAGAGGAAGAAGCAGGCCACACCATCTCTACTATGGCTTCGGAACTGAGGAAAAGGAACAGATGTACATGCTAACTGATCATTAAACCACCTGGCAATGAATACTGGGATAATCCATGACAAATACTCAGAATGCTGTCTGAGCACATGATAAGACTCAATGTGTCTTGATTGCTAGGATGGTCAATATAATTATTATTATTAAACACTGGGATTGGTTTTGGGGGCGGGTGTTTCTTTTGGCCTGGAAGCACAGAGAAAGCTTTAACATCAAAAGGTGCCATTTGAATCTTGCAAACTTGTAACATCATTAGTTTTGAGTCAGGGACTGGATTCAACTGGTTGAAGAAACATGTCCAGAAGGTTCGGTGTGACTGTTTATTCCATGTGGAGATAGCCATGGTCCAGCAAGAAATTAGGGTGGATGTGTCATTGAATGACTTGAAGAATTGGCTTTCTCCTTCTACTCTGTGGGTCCCAACGATCGAATCAACTCCTTCATGGAGTCTTCTGATCTTCCCACTTGTACTATGGTAGGCACATACCTATGTGCACACACATAAACTAAATGAATGCTACAAAAACGACTCTGTGTTGTGACCTATGTGACAGATGCCATAAAGTTACACCAGGTCTCACATGGGAGGGTAATTGGGGAGGGGATATACAGAGGCTGCCTCTGGATGAGGGTGGAGGGGGGGAGAAGAAAGCAGGAAGAGGAAGGACTGGCCTTTTATAAAGGGATGTAGTGAATGTCCAGGAGGAGGATGTGACATTGGGAAGGTGTGGCTTCTTGGCAGCTAGCGATGACGTATCCTGCTGTCACTGGGTCCCTGAGGCAGGCAGTGGATTGCTTGGTTGCTAACACTGTGACATCCACATTGGAGTAGATGGTGGCCTGAGTCTGTGATTCTCCAATGTGACCACTAGAGCTGGTATTGAAGCTCATTAAACAGCTGAGAAGAACGGTCACAAGGAAGCATTATGTGAGTAGATGCCTATAAACATTACTTGCCTATAAACGTTACTGTCAAAGGTGCTGAGCGCAAATCTCAGGTCATTGTGGTCACCCGCAGTGGAAGGAGCCATGGGAAATGGTAATCATCTCATTTGTATTCCAGTCAGTGGGGAAGAGGTTATGGTGTCTCCAGCCAGAAGATGACGGCTGCAGCGTGGCCACCTGGGTTTCGCCATGTCTCCCTGAGCTCAAAGAAAAGGTTGGGGCACCTCCAGATGGAAACTGGAAAGCTGGGCTGTTTCTAACAAAGGTGGGTCTCATGCAAATGAGTCACTGCATCCAGAGTGGTGGAGTTTTATCCCCAGGTCATGAGCTATAAACTGGGCCCTAAGGCACCAGAGTGCTGCCATATATGCCTGAAAGTTTTCATCCAGCTCCTCTAGAAGGATTTGGTTTCTCTGTTCTTGAACATCCTCACCTACCAGCGCTACATCTGCATGATGATGTCTCTTGGAGGGACGTGAGCTGCATTGTTAGTCCATCATTGCTGTGGACAAGCTTACAACCACAGACACAATAGTAATAACTAGCTGTTGCAGGATGCTTGCTAAATAAGTATGCCTCAGCTCGCTAAGATGGAAGTTGGTTACAATCTGCCATGTTCACAGTGTAGAAATCTGAGGTTGGGCAAGATCATCTAAAGCAGTGATTTTCCACCTTCTCAATGCTGCGACCCTTTGACACAGTTGTCATGCTATGTTGATGCCCAACTATAACATGGTTTCATTGATACTTCATAGCTGTAATGTTGCTACTGCTGTGGACTGTAATGTAAATATCTGATATGCAGGATATCTGATACTTGATCCCTGTTGGGGCTGCAACCCACAGGTTGAAAACCATTGATCTAAAGGCAACTATATTAGTTTCCTGTTGCTGTGATAAAAGCAACCTGACAAAGCAACTTAAAGGAGAAAGGGTTTATTTTGGCTTACAGTTCCGGGGGATACAGTCCATCAGGGTGGATTATGTGGCAGCAGGCAGAGATGGCAGAGTGCCAGCAGCCGGAGGGTGGGTGGTCACATTGTATACATAGGCAGGAGGCAGAGAGAGAAAACTAATATGGATAGTAACAGGCTACAGTCAAGGCTGGCCCCAGTGACTGACTTCATCCACGGAGGCTGTGCCTCCTAATGTTTTTTTCAACCTTCTCAGTTGGCTTCACCACCTGGAACCAACTGTTTGAAATATGTTAGCTTTTTGGGGACACTTCACATTCAAACCACAATAACATTCCTAAGTGCTAGGGATGACATGCATGCCTGGACCATTTAGTTCCAAAACCCAGGACATGTGACCAGTAGATGCTTTCTATCATGGGATATTCTATTAGGAACCAGTGCCGTGAAATCTTCCATTTTTCATCTCATTGAGCCTCATCATACACAATGAGAGAATCAGAGCCAGACATGTGATTTCAATGTGTGTGTGTGTGTGTGTGTGTGTGTGTCCTCTTGTCTATGTGCTTGCACACACCTACACAGGCAAGCAGAGCTCAGAGAAGGGCCTCTGTCATTCTTTACCTTGTTCCTTTGCTCCTAACGAGGTCTCTCACTGAACCTAGAGTTAGGCTAGTGGTCAGCAAAGCCCCCATCCCCAGCAACATCGGGGTTATAGGTGTGTGTGGTGGCACGCTCAGCACTTCATGTATGTCTTGGGATCTGAACTCAAGACCTTCTGACAGTCCTGAAATCACTCTTACACTTTGAGTCATCTCTCTAGCCCCATGATCTCCATTATTGTTTTTTTCTTTTTTTGGATGAGAACACAGTGCAAAACTGCTGTGTTAAGTAACAGAGATGTCAACTAACAATGATGCTCATCAAGGATCGGAGTGAAAGGCTTGCTCTGGAGATTCATGGTAACCACATCTTAGGTCCTGGTCAGGCGCTGAGTCCTATGTTCTCTGCAGCTGGTGACGAAGGAAACCTTGTCTCCTGATACAAGGGCATCCCTGCTCAAGCTGTGTGCGTGACTTCTGGCTGAGGACTGACTTTTGCTGATCCTTATTTGGTTACAAAAATGCCGAGGATGAATTCAGCAGTTTGCAATGTCTCTTGTCCTCTGCTATATGATCTTGTCCCCTCCCATCTATGAGAAGTGTGGTTCATAATAGTGCAAGAAGGTGTGCATCATACAAAAGAGACTTCAGGGCACAGGAATGCAACACCCAATGGTGGTTCCACGTCTACGCTGCCCACTGACAGGTGGAGATGGTAGGACTGATCTGAGGGAAAGGTGGCAGGGCATGGTTTCAGTTTCCCTTGGGGGGCAGGGCTGGCTGTGTTGCCATCAAGACCTTGGTCAGTAGGCTGATACTTCAGATGAATCCACTTCAGGATATTAGGCTAACTCTCTTGTGCATGTGGTCACTCTTTTCTATTTTTTTTTTAACCCTACTTCAATAAATTAATGCCAATGGTACTCATAGAGAGAGTGAGATGTCTCTTAGAGAGAGACAGAGACAGAGAAGACAGAGACAGAGACAGAAAGAGAGAAAGAGAGAGAGAAGGAGGAGGAAGAGGAGGAGGAGGAGGAGGAGGAGGAGGAGGAGGAGGAGGAGGAGGAGGAGGAGGAGGAGGAGGAAAGACCGAAAGAAGAAAGAGGGGAGCAGGGAGACAGAGACAGATAATCCCTAATCAGCTGATAACTATCACAAGTAGACTCCTTTTTTTTTTTCTTCCTAGCTTGCAAAATCTATCCAGGGCTTTAGCCTTATTTCATGCATGGTCAGCAAAAACATCTATACCGTCAAGACCAACCTGGTTTCCCCGGCTTGGCTGGAGGAGGCTCAGGAGCCCCTGCATTGAAGCGCAGGGTTCAGCCCGGAGCTCTGGGGTGGGTGGGGGAGCGCATATTGCCAGCATTCAACAGGCGGCGCTCTTTGCTTGGTGTCGGAAGCCATGTCCTGACGCCCGCCTAGTGCAGCTGAGTAAGCTGGATGCTGGTCTGAAAACAAAAGGTTGTACCCTTCCCTGGAGTGGGGGCTGACTCATCCCGCCCCAGCGCAGTGTTCGGAGCTCTGCAGGTTCTGCCCTGAGAAACCAGCAGAGGTGAGCCCTTGGCCTTGATCTCTGGAGGCACCCCAAGTTCCTCAGTCTGCCTCAGATGGGGTACCCAGGCCCTCCCGCAGGGCTCATAGAAAGCTCTCCTTCTAGGGGGCCCGTCTTGAAAACAAGAGCGAGAGAAATTTCTGGGAACCTGGGTGAACACTCCAACGGAGAGAAGAATAATGAATATTTCATGGAGGCGGCTGGAGTTATTAAACAACATTACACGCGGAGCGTGTTGGCAGGGATCTGAGACACATTTACATGAGTAAAAATAGTGGGAAAAGAGACCCAGAGCTGGGGCAGCATAAAGGAAATCCCAGCAGAACTCGGATGGAAGCGACTTTCAGCCCCTCCAGGTTCAGGTGAAGGCTTCTCTGTACCCTCTGACCCCATCTCCAGGAACATTCCGTTCCAAAGTCAGGGTGTGGATAAGTAAGACCTGAGAACTGACTAAGTCCCCAGGGACTTTGATTCTCACACTGCATAGTGTGTGTGTGTGTGTGTGTGTGTGTGTGTATGTGGGGGGGTGTATGTGTGTGTGGTGTATTGTGTGTAATGTGTGTGCATGGTGTGTATGTGTATAGTGTGTGTGCATGGTGTGTATGTGTGTGAGTGGTTTGTGTATGTAGTATGTGTGTGTTTGTGGTGTAGGGTGTGTGTATATGTGTGATGTAAGGTGTGTGTATGTGTGTGTGTGGTGTGTGTGTGTATGAGTGGCTTGTGTATGTAGTATGTGTGTGTTTGTGATATAGGGTGTGTGTATGTGTGTGGTGTAGGGTGTGTGTATGGTGTATGTGTGTGAGTGGTGTGTGTGTGTGTGTGTGTGTGAGAGAGAGTGTTTGTGGTGTATATTTGGTATGTGTGTGTGAGTGGTATGTGTATGTGAGTGGTGTGTGTGTGTGTGTGTGTGTGTGTGTGTGCTTGTGGTATGTGTGGTTTGTGTATGTAGTGTGTGTGTGTTTGTAGTGTAGGGTGTGTGTATGTGTATGGTGTAGGGTGTGTATATGTGTGTGAGTTGTGTGTTTGTGATGTGTGTAGTATGTGTGTGTATGTGTATGTTTGTGACATGTGTGTGGTGTGGGGTGTGTGTATGTGTGTGAGTGGTGTATGTGTTTGTGGTATATGTGGTGTGGGTGTATGTGTTTGTGGTATATGTGGTGTGTGTGTATGTGTGTGTTTGTGGTGTGCATGGTATGTGTGTGTTTGTGGTGTGTGTGGTATGTGTGTATGTGTGTGTTTGTGGTGTGTGTGTGGTATGTGTGTATTTGGGATGTGCATGGTATATGTATGTATGTGTGTGTTTGTGGCATGTGTGTGTGTCTGTGTGTCTGTGAGTGTTTGTATAGGCCTCAGGCAACACTTTCCATGTCTTAGGGAACCTTGAGGGTTAGAAGAGGCTTAGAATCAAGCCTACCCCAGGGGTCTGTCCCAGAGTCTCAGATGTCTGAGCCAGGGGGAGTCAACACTGTAGGGGGACTGTATGCTTTGGACCACAGTGAAGTGGAGACACTGGGGTTCAACGACCCCTGAGCCTACCCGTAGCTGAGCTGTTCCCAGACCTTGTCTCTGATAGACAAGAGTAATCAAAGGCCTCTTTGTTTATCCTCTGCCCCAAGCACTGAGAATTTTGTCCCTGCCTCTTGACCTTCCCTCTCGAAGTGCATACTCACAATAGGCAAGGGAGAGGGGGCACTCTCGGAAGAAAGTAAAGATGGAGGAAACTAGGGTCAGAGAAAGCCTGGACCATCTTTGAGTGAGTCCTTGGGTGCACAGTGTAGCCATACTGACTGGGCCTCTGTGCTCTCAAATTCCTGTGAGCATTAATTGAAGGGCTAGCCATTAAGTGGCAGGCCCCAGGACCCATGTCTGAGACGCAATCTGTGCTCAATAAACATTCAATCTTCTTTCTTTCCACTCTCCCAACATGCCCAGTGACATGATTCTTTGACAAGGTTGATTCTTCTTGGAGAGAAGAGAGGAGGAAGAAGGAGAAACTGTGACCAGTGAGTCCAAGACTGCGCGATGTGTATGCTGGCTGTACTCTTTCTCTCTGTGTACCTTGAACTCCTCTTATCTCATTCTTGTGGTACTATCAGGTTCTTAATTACTCAAGTGACCCTCTACAACCAAGAATGTGGAGAGGCAGAAATTGTGTCTATTGGGTTCATTGTGAGATTCCCAACTACTAAAACAAACTAAGTAAGTATCCATGGATGGATTCATGGAATGGTTGGAGGGATGGATGGATGGATGGATGGATGGATGGATGGATGATGGATAAATTGGTGGATGGATAGATGGGTAGGTAGAAGAATGGAGGGATGAGCCATTGGTTGAGTAGAAGGATGGATGGGTGAGTGGATGGATGGATGGATGGATGGATGGATGGGTGGATGGATGGGTGGATGGATGGATGGATGGATGGATGGATGGGTGGATGGATGGATGGATGGATGGATGGATGGATGGGTGGATGGAGGGGTGGATGGATGGGTGGATGGATGGATGGAGGGGTGGATGGATGGATGGATGGAGGGGTGGATGGATGGATGGATGGATGGATGGGTGGATGGATGGATGGATGGATGGATGGATGGATGGGTGGATGGATGGATGGATGGATGGATGGAGGAGTGGATGGATGGATGGATGGATGGATGGATGGATGGATGGATGGGTGGATGGATGGATGGATGGATCGATGGATGGAGGGGTGGATGGCCAGATTGAGAGATGGATCGACTGAAGGTTGGTAGAAGTCTAGATGGCTGGCTGGATACACAGATGGATAGACAGATTAATGGATCTCGGGCAGTTAGAGACTCAGCTCATGTGTCTTCTGTTTTACTACTTTATCTCACGCACAATGTTTTTAGGAAGAGTGTCTTGTTTTAAAACCCCTGGTTTCACCATCTTAGATAAACAAGAAATAGCCATCGCTTACTTACCAGGCATATGAGGGCTGCTGTCCATCCCCATGGCCACTTTTCTTTCTCCCTGCATATCTGGGGGTGTAAAAAAAAAAAAACCTCTTGGTCAAGGGTAGATGCCAAATTCAGTCTCTTATACTAGGCTTGGCATCCTTGTCACTTGAGATGAAGGACTGCTTTGCGTCTCTGGAACCATGGTGAGTTTTGTTTATATGGGTTGTGTTGTTTTTCTTGTTGTTATTGTTGTTGCTTGTTTTGATGCTGATGTGAGGGGGGAGGAAGTAAAAACTCAGGATGCTGACTTTATGAATCTCAGAGTATGTTTTTCCTCTGCAATGTTTGTGGGAAGCAGGTGGTTCAAAAGGCCAAATGATGACTATTACAAGGAACCATGTAGCTTGTTGGGGTCAAGGTCCCGGCTGAGAGGGCAGGGTTCAGAAAGAAAGGAGCAGAGCTGGGGCATGAGATCCTTGCCAAATAATCTCCAGTACTTATCAGCATCACATTTCACCTATAAAGCAACTGTGTGCTCCAACTTGAAACCTTCAAAAGCATGAAGGCATCTTCGATCTCCTGTACCCAAAAGGCGCAGATTCTGTGTCTCCACCCCTTCCGTCTTGCTTCTGGGTTTCCTTCCTTGCAGGTGCCATCAGCCTACATACACCTCACACTCGCTGCATTCTTTACAAGTTCCAGGAGCAGAATCAGATCAGTGTAGACCACAGAGGCTTTGTGATGGAGAGACTCAACTGTACTGGCAGCTGACCCCCTGTCTGTGGTCAGAAGTACCGTGGTGTGCATTTGTAGGAATGAAGCTACGTTCATAGAGTAGAGGGCTCCCCCAGTAAGAGAGTATGGAGCTGATTACTCAAGGCCATCCAATTGGCTGCAAGTAACTCCAATAAACAGAGAGAAGCTGTGCATGGTGGTTCATGGCTATCATCCTAGAATGAGAGGACTGCGTAGGAACATCTAGAGTTCTGACTTTTATAAGCCAGCCCAGGCTACATAAGAAGGCCCTGACCAAGTTAAATCAAACCCAAATAAAATAACACCTCTAATAATGGATGGAAGGCAGAAAGGGTGATGGAAAGGTAGGAGTGGGAGGGCTCACAGTTGGCAGCTCTGGGCAAGTCTCTTAGGAGTTATGATGGTATCCTCATAATCTATACTTGTTTTGTGGTTACTGTAATGAAACTCAGTCTTATATGAGTCCTGAATATCTTTTTAAATACAATCATTGTTCTCATTGATTGACACTTAATACTTGTACCAACTTCTCGGGGCACAAAGTGAAACTCATATTGTGGGCATGGTATACATTCCATGATCAGGTCAGAATGATGATATACTCATCAATTTGGACACACACATGCCATTTATTTATGCAAAGAATAATCACACTGTTCTCTGTTAGATGCTTTGAAATGAGTTGTTATAACTATAGCTCAGTGCTGTGTGGAACATCATAACATACAATAGCACTCTTTCCTCTTTCTCTACTCTGCCTCCCGATGTGTCCTGCAGCTCTTAGACCCCAGCTAGGTTGCAGTCCCTTTAGGAAAGAATTTAGTGATTCGTGCATCCACCTGAATCCTTTTTCTATGTGTCTCTGGAAATCATACCATTATTTGATTTATGAGTTACCTCTTCCTCCAAAAAAAGTGTTAAACATCATAATGAAGGAGTCTTTCTTTGTACTACCCATTTCTCTTCGAAGAGCATGTGATAGAGCCATTATTTGTTGAATGGATGCATGCCCATGAGGAAGGAGAACTGGAGAGAGAGAAAGAAGAGAAGGCAGAGGAAAGGAAGGAGGGAATAGAAACTGGGTGTGGCTGACTTTCTTCAGAAAAGATATTTATAGGCTACTACAAATTGGCTAAGCAGTCAGAGATGGTCCCAAGCCAATGTGACTTGTTTGTATCTCTCCTGATTGCCCAAGTCTGAGTCTTCACAGAAAGTGGCCTCTGGTTCCTGGATCCCAGGATACAGAGATTTTTTTATTGCTGGAGATCTTCTGTCTTGTACTGTTCCTTTCTTCCATCCTTTCCCCACATACTTTCTTGGTCAGACTGTGACCCAGCAAGACAGTGCTCAGCAATCATTAACAGTCATTCTTGGAAGATGGCTTCACCATATATTATGGAACATTTCATTCACCCCAGCCACTGTTCCACCTCTGTGGTCATGCCTATCTAGTAACACCACAAACAAGACTTCTGGCTAAGACCACAAAGAGAAGGAGGTATAAGCAGGGAGAAAGATCTAGAAAGCAAGACACACTAGGAAGTTGGTAAGAAGCTCAAGGCCACTGTATCTTGGCTCACTGCTAAGTGAATATGTAACTACTTTATATATTTCAACAAAATTAAACTTAAACCTACAGAATTAGGTTTATTAATTTCTGCCAGGGCTCAATGGGGGAATAAGAATGGCCATTCATTATGGACACACAATTACTAAAGACAAAAATGAAGCCCAGAACTATTAAGTATAATAAAAATGTTGAACACTAAGGAAATTTTCATTAAATATAATCTATTCTTTATATTACTACACTTAATCCTTGCTGTCTGCTTCTCTGTTTTTCTCCAACCTATTTAATTTTATTACTTAACTTTTTATAAATGTTTCTTAATATAATTATGATTAAATATTTGGGAGGAGAGGAGAAAGTCTCTTAAGAGGAGAAAAGGAGAAAGGGAGAAAAGAAGGAAGTAGAATGATCTTTTCAATTCCTATTTTCTTCATCTCTGCCATGGTGAAAAATGATGGATTTTCTAGGAAGTATAAGTACTAAGTAGGATTTTATTATTGGGGGCAAGGCCAGTGCAGGCGAAGACAGACAAAAAATAACAACAAAGCACTGATCAGCAATTACAAGCCAGCCCCTTTATAGTACGTACTTAAGTAAAAGTCCATAGTCTTACTGACAGCGTCCACGAACATTTGCATGTCCAGCCCATGTAATTAAAAGATGGGCCTGGCTAATTTGCGATCTGAACATTTATTTTCCAGCCAGGATGGGTTCTAGAGCTTCCTTTTCATAAGAATGTACTCTCACCAAACAGTTCTGCTCTCTGGTGGACAAATCTGGAGAGCTAGGTGGAGACTACTAAGCCTGGACCACCTCAAAGGTATTTGAGAAAGGTGTCTGGAAATAGAGGGACGGTGGGATGTTCAGTGAGCATGAGGCCTATATAACGTATATGGACAGGTTGTGTGTTCAAGTTTCTTACTGATCATAGCATAACTTTATTCAGTCTTTCAAACCCCTGTGTGTGTGTGTGTGTGTGTGTGTGTGTGTGTGTGTGTGTGTTGAAGATCAAAGGCCAATCTTAGATGTCATTCCTGGGAGCCACCCAACTTGGTCTTTATTTTTTTTTTTTTTTTGAGAAATGTCTCACTGCTCTGAGGCTTGCTAGTTTGCCAAGGCTGTCTAGTTAGTGCATCCCAAGTATCCATGTATTACAATCTCCTCAGTGCTGGCATTCTGAACACTCCTCCATGACTGCCTTTTTGGGCCTGTGCTTTGGGAGTTGAACTCAGTTCTTTATGCTTGCAAGGCAAGTGCTTTGCCAACTGAGTTACATTCTATCTATCTATCTATCTATCTATCTATCTATCTATCTATCTATCTATCTATCCAAAACATGGCCCTATCATCTATCAGAAAGTAGTCATCACATAAGCATGAGATTATGGGTACTGAAATACAACAATGAAACAGTGATTCAGCACCCCGGCCATCCATGGTTGCTTTAGTGACTGTGTTCAGAATATGAGTGTCTTGGTCCCAGAGTGGTTCACATCAACAGTCAGTCTTAAGCACCACATACTCTTCTGGAATGCTCTACTGTTTTTGAGCTTTGCAAAAAAAAAAAAAAAAAAAAAAAAAAAAAAAAAGGAGACTGAAACTTCCATTCACAGAGCTTCATCCAACCAGGGTCCTAGCCTCTCCACGTGTCGATTTTGTAGTTGCACTTTGGTAGCAATTAGACATTTGTATATAATGATTGTGTAAACTAGACTCATTGCCAAGCCATGTATAAACGCTATGGTGACTGCTTTTCATTTACACAGCCCCTTGGAAGCCATGCACGTGACTGCTTTTGTTGCTGTTTTTGACTGTTAGTCCTATTTACAAAATTCTTGGCGTAATGATTTGTCCCCCTAATTCTTCCTGCTGTTTGGGTAAATACTTTCAAACTTGGTTATGTTATTACTGCCATTGTCCTAGTTTCATTTCTGTTGCTGCGATAAAATAAGCTAATTTAAAAAATTCAGCTTTGGGGAAGAAAGGGACTTTTTTTCAAATTACAGTTCTAGGTGGCAGTCCACCATAGGAAGGCAATGAAAGTTGGAACTTCAAATGGTTAGCCTCATCTCACTCATATTCGAGAGCAGAGAGCAACAGATGCATGCATGCGTACTGCTCTACGCTTATGCAAATTAGAACCCTTGCCTAGAGAATGGTGCTACCCACAGTGGACAAATCTCACCCCTGCTAACATGATCAAGACAATCTCCCACAGCCAAATCTGAGCTAGATAACACCCCCCTCCCCATAAGATTCTCTTCCTAGGTAGTTCCAGATTGTGTAAAGCAGACATTGTGTAAATCTAACCATCACAGCTAACTTTTCAAAATGGATGTCATCTCCCAATTTGCTTCGGTATAGATGTGTCACTATTAGGCATGGTCTAGATAGTGTAGGAATCACCTTATTACCAACCATGATGGTCCCATCTCTCATTATGAGTCCTCGTTTTCCAAGCTCCAGTTATCTATCTATCTATCTATCTATCTATCTATCTATCTATCTATCTATCTACCTAGCTATCTATCATCTGTCTATCTACTATGAAAAATTCTTACTCTTCTTCCTTCACGTGATTCCCAGAAATTAAACTCAGGTTGTCAGCAATAGCAGTAATTGCTTCAATCTTTTGAGCAGCCTTGCCTACTCTCCCTCACTTTCTCTCCAGTGTATCTTTTAGTGACTTTCAGAACAGAATGTACGACAGCTAAGAATTAGATACTCCATCTGAGAAACCACTCAGAAGGCTTCTGCTTGAGTCATCCCCTGCTGGTGGTGCCCCCATTTCAGTCTCTTCCAGTTGAACTCACCCCCTCCCTATGTATTCATTAGCTTATTTTACTCCTTGGCTTCCCTGTGTGGAAGTAAGGTCATGAGTGCTGGGGACCTAACCTGCTTCACTCACTGCCGAGACTATGTGCCAAGAACAATAACATCCACTAGGCACTCCATAAACATTTGTCCAATAAAGGAATTGATGACTTTATTAACTTGCTTAAACATAAGAATCTAGGCAGAACAGAGATGATAGTGGGGGTATAGACCGATGGAGATATATCCTGTCTTTAGACAGAGAGTATTTGGTTCCCTATCTGAACAAGAGCACAGATCAGCCTTTAAAAATGAAATCAACATCAGCCTTTTGCTTAGCTCCCTGCTCTTGGCAACTTCAGAATGTAATTCTTCTAGCCAACTACAGAGAAAGCTTGGACTTTGCCATTTACCCCTTGAGAGATCCGCTGTTATTTTCCAAACAATTCAAACGAACACTTCATTCTCAAGTTATATAGCTGGCAGAAAAGAGAAAAATTAATAGCACTTAAAACTGAACTACAATGGCAACAACTGAGCAGAAATGTATTCAAGACAGACAGGGATGCACATGCCAAGAATTTGGAGTTCTAGGTTAGTAGTTTCCTATCTGTATCAAAATATATGTACATATAGTGCAAGTATAAAGAGATGTTATACCTTTGTACATGTACATTTTATGAATGATACATTTCTATTTTTATATCAGCATATTATGAACATTATAAAGTATATAAAGTCAAATGCAAAAATATGAGGAATGAAAATAATGCAAATGGAAATTTTAAACTCTCTTTGTTCACTCTCCTGAATCACCATACATGGGACTTTTTATAAACTCAGAGTTAAATTAGTATCTACCAGACTTTAATGTGTAAGAGAACAACAGAGAAGGTGTCTTTAAAATGTAGGGCTGGAGAGATGGCTCTGAGATCAAGAGTGCTTGCTACTTTTCCAGAAGATCTAAGCTTTGTTCCCAGTACTCACAACAGGCCTGCTCACAACCGCCTGTAAATCTAGTTCCAGGGGACATGACACCTTCTTCTTGCCTCTGTGGGTACCCACATACATCAGAACACACACACACACACACACACACACACACACACACTAGTTTAAATAACTGAATTCCTCAACAAAGGTGTCCTGTTAGAATATTGGAATCTGTATTTCCTCTGACTTTGAATTTTCCAGGATATTTGATCGCACTCTGAATGCTGAGATTGTGTTACTTACTGAAAAAAAAAAGGCCTGTTTCTAGTTGTAGTGTGGCCCATCCTTTAGCACACACCTTTAATCTCTCTGGCTGTAACACAGGCACACCCTTAATACCTCTCTTTAATTCCAAACAGTAGAGATAAAGTTAGTTTGTAGAAGGAAGCACCCATGTTTGAAAGTGATGCCTAATTGAATGGCAGACAAAGTGTCAAAGGAGTCAGAGATAAGATATGCCTCACTCTCACTAGGACAGACAGGAAAAGGGGTGGGGGAGATACTTAAGAAAGCACCACAGGAAAGAAAAAGAGAACAGAAGAGAAAGAGAAAGGAGACAGTCCTACTGAGAGAATATTATAGAGACAATTTGTATAGAAAGAAACCAGCTAGACATAGAAGACAGAACGAGCCAGAGAAAGAGAAGGAGCCAGAAGATTAGAATAGATTGCCAGAATTAGCCAAGCAGAGCAACAAGTCAGAGGCCAAGAGAGAAGGCAGACGGAGTCAGTCAGCTTGGAGAGTTTGAGCCAGCTGAGCTGAACCAGCTAGTCAGAATTCACAAAGAGCTAGAAAGGGGGAGCTGATTCAGAAGTAACTCTCGGAGGCTAAAAACATTCTAGACCTAGATAAGATTGTACAGAAGCTAGAGGCTTCCATGAGAAGGCCTAGATTAGCAGACTGGGGCAGTCAGCCTCTGAGACAACAATTACTGTAGTCAAATCAAAGTTACTTTTACATTTGGATACCAACCTGGGTGCTCTGAGCATGCCTAATTTGGGGAGACTCTACAAGGCATTACAGGGGCGTGGCATTACTTTAGTTTTTGACTGGATCATCTTCACAGATACCAAAAGAAATCACAGGATCCCCACTTTGAAGGGGGGAGGATATTTTCACCTCTCATTCTATCTGCTTTCTTCAACACAAACAAACAAACACACAAACAAACAAAGGAATCTCTTGACAGAGTCATCTATGGTGAGTGTTGATATCCTGTTGACTATAGATTTTTCCAATTTTAAGCTGAACACTGACTCTTAAGATTTATTTGTTTGTCTGCTTATTATTTATGTACTTGTTTGTTTGTTTGTTCATTTAATGTGTAAGGGTGCTTTGCCTGCAGGTATGTCTGTGCCTGTTGCTCAAGGAGGCCAGAAAAGAGTGTCGTATCTCCTGGAACTGGAGTTACCGATGGTTGCGAGTTGCCACGTGCATGCTGGGAACTGAGGTAGAGCTCTTGAACACTGAGTCCTCGCTCCAGACCCTACACGGTGACTCTTAAAAATGGTGAAATTATAAAAACAGTCACCTATCTGGGGGTCTTGTGTTTTGCACCTTTTTCAGTGCTAATGATTTTTCTTATCTTTAACTTTCCCAAGAAAGCTCATTTATAATATTTATTCCCAAGTTCCAGATGCAGAAACTGGAGACGTAGAAGCGCTTTATCAGAGTTGCTCAAGAAGTGCAAAGCAAACAGAAACAGAAATAGAAACAAACCTAGCTCTGCCTGGTTCCGGACAGGGAAGAACCCAGAATTAAAACCCATGACATCAAGGGACTGCTTTGGATTGCAGTCCCCCAGGAGAGTGGATGTGGCGCTTCCTCCTAAATCAGGTTCTGAAGCCTTGCCCTGGCGCTCGAACCCCGTACAGAACAGAGCTTTTTAATCTGTCCCTCTTCTGCCCCATTGGCTACATACTTCATGACCTTCCTGTGCTACATTGTGACCTACACAAAGTCAATTCAGAGATGTCACCAAGGCACCATGTCTGACACACTTCAAAATGAACACAACACAAGAGTTCAGCTTGGACAGTTTAGTGACATCATGTCCTGCCAGTGAAAATGCTCCATATGTTCTGTCCCTGTCTATGGTGGGCTCTTGCTTGGCTAGCCTCCCAGTTAAGCAGCCAGTGGGTCTCACTGCTCTGTCCATGGGTGTGGTGTCAGTTAAGTACAACCAAATGGCTCTTTCCTCTTTCAGCCTGATTTGGCATTGTTTACCACAGCCTCTGATGGTTGGGCTGGGCTGGGACCCAGGTCTTCTATTTCTTGCACGTACACAGCAAACCTCTATCCCTGAGCCATATCTCTAGATCTCCAGGGCAAGATTATTAACCTTGTTTAATAATCTACTAATGAAGTGGATAAAGGTTTGTTAACATAAGCTTCTCTTGCTACCAGAATAACATCCTGTATATGTGGAAGGTTTATTTTTCCCTTCCTTCCTTCCTTCCTTCCTTCCTTCCTTCCTCCCTCCCTCCCTCCTTCCCTCCCTCCCTCCCTCTCTCTTTCTTTTCTTTC
Source organism: Apodemus agrarius (assembly GCA_964023405.1). Taxonomy (NCBI): domain Eukaryota; kingdom Metazoa; phylum Chordata; class Mammalia; order Rodentia; family Muridae; genus Apodemus; species Apodemus agrarius. The sequence continues at coordinate 13,252,376 of OZ030024.1, forward strand.
CTTCCTTCCTCCCTCCTTCCCTCCCTCCCTCCCTCCCTCCACCTCTCTCTCTTTCTTTCTTTCTTTCTTTCTTTCTTTCTTTCTTTCTTCTCTCTTTTCACTTGGATGGCAAGCTGATGAATGTAGTGGAAAGGGTGCTGGCAAAGAGACAGTTTACTTGGTTCAGACCCCGGTTTGTCACTTACCCGTCACTGGGACTTTGGCCAGCTTCCCTGGCCTCTGAGTCTACATCTCCTTGCTTGTAGAATGGTTGTTGAGGTATGAATATAAAACATCCACCAACCTATAGGGTCATATGTTTCGAACACAGTAGCCCAACCTACATTTGGTAGAGAAAAAGCCAACTATGGAGGATATAAGTGGAGAAGACAGACAAAGATTCCAGCACTTTCCTTCTGAAATGACTGTGTTTTCTAATTACATGTTGTACTCCAAGATCCCTACGGGCTTCAGCAAGGGAAGCCGTCTCTCTGGCCACTCACAGCAACCAGTAGCGCCTGTGCGGCTAGCAAACGGTAGCCATTTTTGATACCAGCTCTCAAGGAAAAGCAAAAGGAGAGCCTGAGCTCTCTTTGCCATGGTCCTGAGTCTCACGGAATGCTCCAGCGGCAAGGTGTCCTGCTTCCTAGACTTCGGCCTCTACCAGCCTTACCTGGAGGCTCCTTAAGATTGCCGATTGAAGGCTGAGGCTTGTCACTCAAGAGCAGGCTTCCGAGATAGCTCCTTGCTGCGCCGCCGCCGCCACTGCAGCTCCGCGCCTTGAGCGGTGGGTGCTCCATATTCATAACTATCTCTCATGCTACCAGCCAGCTGCCTTGACGCTTTGTTCGCTTTCAGTTTTTCTTTTTTTTTTCTTTTTTTTTTTTTTTCTGCTCCATTTATCGCCCTCGACTCCCACCACCCGGCGTATTCTGTTTCCCTCCATTCCCTTCCCTCCTTTTCTGTCCTGGGACTCTCTGGCGTTCCATCACTCTCTCCGAGTCCGAAGACAAACAAACAACATCAATGCATGGCTTCCCAAGCAAGACTTGACCTCCTTCGGAGATCGGGGAACAATGGCGGAGCAGAACTGGAAGCAGACAGAACCGAGAACGGGAGGCGACCTCCAAAGGAGGAAGGCTTTCCTTCCTGTCACCCCACATTTCCAAGACCCAAGTAGAAGCCTTAAAATCCTTTTCGGAATTTAGGGAGATGTTGCAAGATGCTTCCCACATTAAGGAAGATTCTCATTTAGAGGAATACTTGTCCCTGCCTGATCCCTTCTACATTAGTAATGCTCTCTGGTGTGACCAGATCTTTGTTACTGTTATCAAACCAGCAGGATCAGCTGCGGCGCCCTGAGGAAGTAGGTTGGGTGGCATGAAAGTGACACAGGGTGATGGGAAAGACGAATCTGCCTTCCTTGATCCAGGGTTATCTGGGAAAGACACATACAAGCAAGTTTCCATAGGTAATCAAGACAATGTTTTCGTTTAAGAAACAAAGTATCTGTTTTCCAAAACGATTGTTCCTCTCATGTGTATTCTTCAACAGAGAAGGATTCATTTCCCTCCTGGATTAATCGCAGGCCTGTTGTTGCTCGCGGCTTGCAATGGCTTCAGCTGCTGGTTGCTCTGAGTAAAGGCAATCTGATTAGGAATGAACGTCAAAACACAGACAGACAGCTGCTGTTCGGGAGGGGAGAATTGTTATCATTTCAAGTGTCACTCAGCTTGATGTTTGATTAAGGGAACCGGGAGGTACCTCCTGTCTAGGCAGGGCGCTGATGCTGAAGGGGAAATCTGCTTCTCCAGCTTGGCATACTGCATTGTCTTCACGGATGCCCGTCACCCCACCAGCCGCCTCCCCCAACACACCCAAGAAGCCTGGAGCATGTAGCTTCAATAACAGACGTCACTTGTCATTTCTGAGGTGCTGACTATTAATAACTTCATGTTTCCCTCCTTGGAAAATTTGATTAAAGAGTTTTACAGATAAATAATATTTACTGGATCTTTCTTTCTTTCTCATTCTGTATGCCCAGAACAGCACAGAAGCAGAACCCCATCTAGGCCCATGGAATGAGGGCTGAGATGGTAAGGGATACATTCCTCTCAGGGTTCCTCCCAGGTATTTTCCTTTCTATTGTTAAACTCAGTGGCCCAAGACCAGCTCTTTGTATGCTCAGAGACGCTGTGAACCCTTGAGGAGGGGCAGGTAGTATACCCCTCCTGAGCAGAGCTGGGAGATTTGGGGCTCACAAGGTACACAAAAAACCTGACTTGTTCAGGTTTTATCTCCCTACTGTTGGGTATTTAGGCTAGTGTCACCTCCATTGGGTCCTGGGAGCCTCTCACATTCCTGACATCTGGGACTTTCTAGTGGTCACTCTCCATTCTGCACCCCCGCTGCTACTTATTTCTTTTCATTCTCCTGGCCCTCTGGACTTCCCTCCTGTCTCTTCTCATACCTGTTCCTGCCCCCACCTTTTCCCTTCCTCTCTCCTCTCCCAACCAGGTCCCTCCCTCCCTCTGCCTCCCATGATTATTTTGGTCCCTCTTCTAAGCGGTACTGAAGCATCCACTTCAGTATCCACTTGGGCCTTCCTTTTTGTTAAGCTTCATAAGGTCTGTGAGTTGTATTGTGGATATTGTGAGCTTCTGGGCTAATATCCACTTATCAGTGAGTACATACTGTGTATGTCCTTTCGGGTCTGGGTTACCTCACTCAGGATGATATTTTCTAGTTCCATCCACTTTACTACCAAATTCATGAAGCCATTGTTTTTAATAGCTGAGTAGCATTCAGTTGTAAATGTACCACAGTTTCTGTATCCATTCTTCCATTGAGGGACATCTGGGTTGTTTCCAGCTTCTGGCTATTATAACTAAGTGTGTTATGAACATAGTGAAGCATATGTCCTTGTTATATATTGGAGTATCTTTAATGGTATAGCTGGGTCTTCAGGTAGAACTATTTCCAATTTTCTGTGGCACAGTCAGATTGACTTCCAAATCTATGATTGCACCAGCTTGCAATCCCATCAGCAATGAAAGAGAATTCCTTTTTCTCTAAATCCTTACCAACATCTGTCACCAGAATGTTTGATACACGTGGCCTCCAGTTAAGTGATGGGGCTACCCACCCATCTCAAAATCTGTAAACCAGAATTGTTCCTGTCTAAAGGAAATGCAGGGACAAAAAAAAATGCAGCAAAAACTGAAGGAAAGGCCATCCAGAGACTGCCCCACCCTTGGATCCATCCCATCGGCAGACTCCAAACCCTGACACTATTGCTGATGCTAAGAAGTGCTTGCACACAGGAGCCTGTCCTCTGAGAGCACCTAAGAGAGATGCAGATAGTTATAGCCAATCATTGGACTGAGCCTGGGGACCCCAGTGGAAGAGTTAGGGGAGGACTGAAGGAGCTGAAGGGGATTGCAACCCCATAGGAAGAACAACAATATCAACTAACCGGACTCTCAGAGCTCCCAGGGACTAAACCATCAACCAATGAGTATACATAAGTGGGTTGGTTCATGGATTCCCACTCCCTATGTAGCAGAGAACTACCTTATCTGGCACCAATGGGAGGGGAGGTGCTTGGTCCCGTAGAGGCTTGTTACCCCAGTGAAGAGGGGTACTGGAGAGGTGAGGCTGGAGTGGGTGGATAGGTGAGGGGATACCCTCTTAGAGGCAAAGAGGAGGAAGGATAATGTGGGGGGGGTGCAGAGGGGAGGGCAGGAAGGAGGACAAAGTTTGAAATGTAAGTAAATAAATTATTTTTTAAAAAAAGCTGACTTGTGCTTTAATAACCCCCCAGGCAGGGGTAGAGTAAGGGAGGAAGGATCTATTTTTGTCTTGGATTGATGAGGAATTGTATCCCATCATAACAGGTACAGACTCGTAGAGCTCATTGCTAGCGCATGCGGGGAAGGGTCCTCCATCAGGGCAGACTAGGAACCAGGGCAGCTACAATTTTCAACGGTCTGTCTCTAATGACCCACTTCTTCCAGCCAGATCCCCACATTTCTCAAGAACCCCTAGTCTTCAAAATAGTGCTACCTCGTTGGAACTGAACCTTCAAACCAGGAGCCTAGGCAGAACCCATGGGATTTATGTATGTGTCTTGGTGAAGGGTTGTCTCCCAAAGAGCAGGAGTGTCCAGTTCTAACCTGGCTTCATCCCTGATTGCCATCCAGCTGACTTGAGGGCCAATGACTTTAACAATTTTTGAGATTTATTTTTAATGTTTGTGTCTGGGGGATTTAATTGCAAATATATCTGTGTACTGCATGCATGCCTCGTGCCCATGGAAACTAGACTGGGTGTCAGATCTCCTGGAACTGGAGCTAGAGATAGTTGTGAGTCACCGTGCAGTTGTTGGGATTTGAACCCAGGTCCACTGGAAACCAAACCCAATGGCTTTGAACATTGGGGGCAGAACTGTTGGTGCTAACAAAGGTCCTAAGGTTAGACAAGATTGAAGTTTAGTCTGAGCTCTGCCTTTAAGCACCTTGGTCCTGACAAGTGGCTGTGTCCCTCAGCCTTTCTTAGGTTGTATTTAGGTACCAAGAAAGCAATCATGTTTCCAATTAGTCCAACTCAGTGTTGAACTCACAGTATAGGCAGATGATAACATTGGCACAGTTAGTGTAGGACCAGATACAGCCTCATCGTTTTGGCCTTTTAGGGACTTTCGGGAAACATCAGTGGTTCCTTTGTATGTGTCTGGGCATTTTCATACCCATTGGCCGTTTCGTACCACTATAAATCTCAACACTGCTTCTTGCATTAGACCCAGAGGGAGGACTCTCCGTGAGCACATGGAGAACTTCTCCTCCTCTAATCCCTGCACACAGACAGTAGTTCCAGCTCTCTGAGTACTCAATTTATATGCCTGTTCTTACTGATGGATACTTAGATCAATTTTGAGCTTTTGTCTCAAAATACTACAGTAAACACACTGCCTCTGTCCTAAGATGCTGTGAATTCTCAATGGGAAAAGACAGAGAGATGTGCATTTGCTGAGTCAGGAAGCAAGCAACAGTTGCTCCATGTTCATCTCCAAATAATATACCCATATTTTTCACAATTCAGATACAGGGTTATAATTCTATGGGTTTTTTTCCCCATACTCTCATGAGCATATGATATTATCCAATATTCCCCAACATTTTCTAATAGGAGGTGTGGGTTTTATAGTTATCTGGTCTTCCTCTGTGCATTAAATGTACAGTAGCTATTTATGTTCCCCTGGGCTGGGATTTTAAAAAATAATTAAGAACCTACCCAGCAAATTTGTCTACCAGGAAGAGAGAGTGAAAGCAGAAAGTGCTATCAGAGGCCTGTCTTTGTGGAATGTATTATGGGTGAAATACTGGGCCCAAAGGAAGTAGGATGTTGTTGATGAATGCCAAGGCTACTGCTGTAGGGATTCTAGACCACCCAACAGGATCTGCTTTCCAGCTTATTCCCAGTGAAGACCTACATAGCTGGTATTTTTTAGTTCCTAAAGTTTCAAGATGAAGTTTCATCTCAGAAAGCTGATTTTGTCCAGTCTGCAGGGAGAGGGCTGACTGTGTCCTAGAATAGAATAATCAGAGAAGTTAGGACCCACCTTAAAGGTAAAAGTCACAACCTCTGAAGTGTGGGATATACTGGATGCGCCTTATGTGTTTTTGTTGTTGTTGTTGTTGTTGTTGTTGTTGTTTTGTTACATACCCAGACTAGCCTCAAACCTATAGTCGTCCTGCCTCAGCATCCTGGATGCTGGGATTGTAAACTTGTTCCACTGTGCTCAGATCCTCAGTTCTGCTTTTCCCTCATCTTCTAGATAGATGGAGATGTCACTGTGCCTGGGTAACAGTCAAAGGGTGGCTTAGGAAGGATCAGATTCAGCATCCAGAGGGGCCCGATTAAAGATGTACAGCTCTGTCCCTCCCACTGTCCCTCTGTACAGACTGTGTGTTAGCTGGTCTCTATCCAGGTAACCAACCCGTGCACTCAGATTTGATTATGAATATCCACATTCTAGAAGGTCGAAGTTCAGATCCAAGAATCACAGTCTGGAAGATGGCCACTCCCTCTCCAGGCGGCCAGCTGTCCGTGGGCCCTCTACAAAAGAGAAACATCTCTCCAGTTAAACTCTAGAGGTGTCCGTGAGAGCTGTGGCCTGGTTCACACGGAATGCTCCACAGGTGATTCAAACACAGGCTGGGACATAGTGCTCAGCCTTGTAAGCCCTAACCTCTGGGGGGAAAGGATGCTTTTGTAATCAGCAACCAGGAGCATCTATCTCCTCTCTGGCACAATGGAGAACAGGATGTCTTCTGCCATGTGTGAGGCAGAGATGGGATCAAGAAAAGCCAGCTAGATCATCACGAGTCTTGGTTGCTGGCAAGGTCTATAAGGCGAGCTAACTCCCCTGGGTCTGGCACTTTGCAAGTTCACACATAACCAGTGAAGCCTCCCCTGGCAGGTAAGCCTGGAGCCCCGAGGAATCAACAGGGAACAAACAGCTCCTGTTCTTGCTCTGTTTCCAGCCGTGTCACTGGCACCTTTAGCCCCAGCCCCACCCAGAAAGAGCAGATACCTGCATCCAACTAATCAGGTGTCTTTAGCCAAGGATCCTGAACTGTCTTATTAGAGAGAGAAGAGAAAAAGGACCCAGATGCATGTAGTAGCATACTAATTTCCTTTAGGGTGCTTCATTACATTGCTTCTGCTGCTGCTGGTGGTGGTGGTGTATGTGTGTGTGTGTGTGTGTTATATGTGTGTGTATGTGTGTAGTGTTTTGTGTGTGTATGTGTGTGGTATATGTGTGTGGTGTATGTGTGTGCTATATGTGTGCGTGCGCATGTGTGTGTATGTGTGCAGGTGTGTAATACCACATTGAGAAAGACTCAGGCTTTGTCATAACAAAGGGAGAGAAAGTACCACTTAATGGCTTAGCATCACCACCTCCTGCCAGCCCTGTTCTGGCCAACGCCTTGCTTGTAATTCCTGCAAGACTTCCTGTGACTCCACACACTTCTGCCTTACAGGGACAAGTAAACCTGGGGTCTTGGGACATGCTTATTACTCTGAGAAGGTTAGTCACGTGAACGACGGCTGCATAGGAAAGACGTGACACTTGATAGTCGCCGTGAAGCTCTGTGAACGGTTCTGAGTGAACAGGCATCTTTGGATCTTGGTGTCGGAACAGTCCTTGTGAGAGACCAGGCAAACTGCTCTCCCCATTGCCGGGAGCCAGCCAACCACAGCCCAGAGACTAAATGCTATGATTGAAGCGATGGACCCCATAAAGTCACATTAAGCGACAGGTCTCACGTGCGAAGTTTATTGGGGAGGGGTATCCAGAGGCTGCCGCATCTGGACAAGGGTAGAGGAAAGAACAGGGTGGAGAGAGGAGAGACTGGCCTTTTTTCCCTTATTAATTAATTAATTAAATTTTTACACTCCATATTTTATTCCCCCCAACCCCCTGTCTACCCTCTGACTGTTCTACATCCCATAGAGCCTTATTCAATCGGGACACCCGAGACCTCTCAAACACTGGACCACCAAAACAGGCAGCACACACCAGCTGATATGAGGCCCCCAATACACATACAGTAGAGGACCGCTAGATCTGTGTTCATTCAGTGATGATGTACCTAACCCTCAAGAGACTGGAGGTCCCAGGGGGTTTAGAGGTCACGGGGCTGGGGCTGGGGGTGAGAACATCCAGGTGGAGACAGGGAGGTAGGGGAGGAGGTTCAGGATGTAGAGACTGGCCTTTCTTAAGGGGATGTTTGACTCTTGGCGACAGTGGGAATGTGTGGCATCAGCAGCTAGAGATGACCTGTCCTGCTGTTGCTGGGCCCCTGGTTTGGTGGAGATGCTTGGTTGTTAATACTAAATCCGTTTGATTGCTGTCTTAGCTCACACACTAAGAATAATGCATATATCTAAAGCATTGGGGAAAAGAAAGTCAATAGAACAGCATTTGAGGTACACACGAAGATATCTAGTCACCCATAATGAAAACGCACACGAAACTCAAATGATAGTGTGTGTCCCTTAGTACGCGTCATCAGATCACAGCCACCCGTGACCCTGTGCGTATTGTTTCCGTGTGCTCTTGGGAGTCCTGAAGTGGCAGGGTTGGTTCTTTGGAGTCAGAGATTTGGGTGGCCCACTTTTGCTCTCTTCTGATTTGTTTTTTCCTTTCCTTTCCTTTCCTTTCCTTTCCTTTCCTTTCCTTTCCTTTCCTTTCCTTTCCTTTCCTTTCCTTTCCTTTCCTTTCCTTCCCTTCCCTTCCCTTCCCTTCCCTTCCCCTTCCTTCCTTCCTTCCTTCCTTTCTTTCTTTCTTTCTTTCTTTCTTTCTTTCTTTCTTTCCAGAAAACAAACAAAAAAAATGTTTGTGGGTTCCTGGTCTACTGAGTTGGGAAACTAGAGGCTATAGTAACTCGTTCTCCAACTCTCAAACAGCTCTCCCTGACTGGCACTGTCTTGGTGTGTCTGCATATGAATTTATTTGGGTTATGGAGCAGTTTAGAGAGAGTGCTCCAATTTGGGAATTGGACTTTGGGCAGGGTGTGGTGCCGGGCAGATGTGTGCCCTGGAGGAAGCCCCAGAGGGCTCATACATAGGTGTGAATGAGCTTGCTCTGTGGGTGGTGGCTTTCACTCTGGAGCTGGCATAGCTGTTCTGGAGAGGCTCTCCTGATTGCAGGTGTTTTTTTTTTTTTTTTTTTAAACTAGGGTGTGGGCTGATGAGGACCAACTCCACCCCAGAGGCATTATGGGAAGGGAGTGGAGCCCATCAGACATCAAACAAATGGTTTGAGCATTAGAGCATCCTTCAGCCCGCACATCCGTAATTGTGGGGCTCACTGTGCCCAGTGGGAGCTCAGAAATCAAAAAGTGATATACAATGACATACCTAGCCTTCCCCGGAAATGGGGAAGTGGTGGTGGGGGCTTATATCAGATTTATTTATTAATTCCATCTTGCCAGCTCCCCATTTGGTACAAACAGTTATGTTTTGCAGTCCATTTCCACCTTGCAACTAGCAAAGTTAATTTTATGAAATGAGTATTCGTGTGATGACCTGAAGTGGGGGGAATACATTAATCTGCAAACCATCAAAGCTGTCTGACGTGTATTATTGTAGGACTCAGAAAAAAATAAACAGTTTATGGGGGAAGATTAAGTGGCAGTGTGGATTCGCTTTTGACATATCTTGTCTCCGAATCTAAGTTGAGGATTTATTATCTCGAGATCCGTGTCACGGCTATCTCGTTTATATGATAACACATCTGTAATGTTTTACAGTGCAGCACTACTTGTTCGGAATGGGGCTTTTTTAAGTTCTAAATTATAGTACCTGGAGAGGCATACATAATTATAGTGCGTGTTAGCAAATGAGAGGGTGCATTTTCCACCCGCACTCAGCATTAATCGTCAGCACAGCGGGTGCAATAAAATCATAATTGCTTCTTCCAAACTTCTCATCTGGGCTTGTTCAGCTTGGAGGCAGTGGTTTGGCGGAGAGACGCCTGATTTGTGACGGGTGGAGGCTGCACTCGCAGCTTCCAGAGGGTCTTGACTGGAGATGACTCGGGGTTCAGGCAAGGTGCTAGACTTTATGCAGTTACAAGGGTGGGAGGCCCTCCCATCTTCATGGTTCACTGGTACCAGCACAGTAGAGCACAGTAAGGGATGTGCATGTCGGGTCCTGGGTTTGGATTCCACCCATGCTTTCAATTTTGCGACCAATGATCTCACTTCTCTCAATTGCTGTTTTCTCGGGCGTTCTGAGCTCAAAGTGTTCTTAAGGTAATTAGCAATGCTTATAAAGCACAATGTGTGCCTGCAATAAATGCTAAACATCTCTGCAGCTCTCCCTCCAAAACATTACCTAAGCCTGGGCCATCCAGCATGGCCAGTACTGCGCATGCGTCAGTGGAGAACAGCGGAAACATGGCCGTCTGGAGAGAATTCCACAGGAAGAAATACTGGGGCGTTGGTTCAGTGGTTAAGAGGGCAGAGGATCTGAGCCTGGTCCCCAACGCCCACATCAGTGGTTCAAAACTGACTGTCACTCAAATTCAGGGACTCCGACATCCTCTTCTGCCGTTAACAGTTCCTGCATTCACTCTCAGACACACATGCACAATTAAAAAAACAATTTTAACGTCTTTAAAAAGAAAAAAAATACATCCAGGCTTAAGGTCTTAGTATCGATAAGTAGCATAAACTATCTCAATATTTTTAATAGTGATTACATTTTGAGGCAATTACATTTTTGGCAATCTTGGTTTAAATGTATTAAAAGAAAATAAGTGCCACCTTTTAAGTGTCTTTATTGTGGCCTCTACAAAATTATAACTACTTGAAAAGTTTGGCAGCAACATATTTGTATTGAACAGCTGTGGTATAGGCAAATAGTGAATAAGATGTCCTGGTCATATGTTCATCCTGGTTCTTCCTGCCATTGACGGAGTCTTAGTCTATTAGTCTTGGTATATCTGGAAATATTTGATTAAAAATAACGACAAATAATACTTCCAAGTAAAACATTTAGAAAACGTTTTAGATGGTTTTCTAGAGAAAATTAGAAAGAGCTCTTGGTTGTCACAAACCACCTAGTTTAACTTCAAGCTCTTCAGAAGCTAAGGCAAATACAATATTTGAGTCATGTGGGCCTTTTTTTTTTTTTCAAGGTGTAGGATTCATGTAAGTTTGTTGGAAAACAGTAGCTTGCTCCTGGACCTGGGTTCTCCTGGGCTTGTTTCCTGGTATGATTCTGCGGCCGCACACACCTGTAACTTCCCATCCTTCCCTAACTAGCGAAGCTTCTATGAGCTCAGTGTGCTCTGAGTCACAGGAACGCCACAGGATAATTACACCTCCCTTCGCTTATGTAAATTATCCGATCTGATCCTTACAGCAGCCCTCTAGGATGGGCTGTTGTTCGGGGACTATTGTTCCCTTTTTTCATGGACGGCACACATGAACACCAGGGAGAGTAACCCGCTTCAGTTTCCATAGCCAGCCCAGTAGCCAGGCCGAAGTGCCAACCCTTATTGCCCAAAGTGAGAAACTCCCTCTGGGTTTGGCACTCACAGGCTGGGGAGTGTGAAAGGAGTTACGGGAGGAGTTAGACAGTACTGGAACCTCACCAAGAACGAAGACGTGCATGCGGCTGGGGGAAGCCAACACCTCTCTCTATAAATGAAATTTAATTTAAGCAGATAGGAGAAACTCATGTTTATATGGCCACCCCATTAGCTTGCTGCAGCACCCCTAGCTGAGAGTGTTCCACGTCTTAGACTCAGAACAGCAGCTACAGAACACACTGGCACGTTTACAGGTGAGAGGAGTCCTCCAGGGGTCTTAGACAAAAAAAGTACTCACCCTGTAACCACGTCAGGTTTTTACCCTCAGTGGTCTGGGACGTCACATCCTGTCCCACAGCCCTTAGGCACGCCCTGGATTGTTAGTCTGAGCTTTGAGGAGTGAGACTCCCATTCACGTCTCTCCCAAACTGTCCCCCACACAGATCCTCAACCCGAGTGTTTTGTCAAAGAGCATTTCCGTGGGAGCTTTGACTCCGGGATGATGCTTTAGGGTCACCCGAAGGAGTAACTTAGGAGCAAGTCTTTACTTTGGTTCCTGGTTCCTGGGGTGGTTTAGTCCACCTTGGGGGAGGGGAGAGTGTGGGCAGGATAGGACAGTTCACATCAGTGTGCAGCCAGGACATAGGGAGCTCTGGAAAAATATCAGAAATAATGTGCCTCAAAGAACACACACACACACACACACACACACACACACACACATACACACACACACACACACACACACACACACACCAAATGATATGCTTTCTCCCAGGGGGAAAAAAAACCAACTCCAAATTCTCCAGAACTTCCCAATCTGCAACTGTGAATTAAGCACCTAAGAGATAAGCCTGTGGAGGACATCTCAGATACAAAGTGTAACTCCATCCTAGGTCTCTGGAATAAGTCTCCGGAGACAGAGGGTTGAGACCTGTCTTCCTTCAGGTGTTCCTATGATGGTTAATGTTATCAAAAGCACAGGAAGGATCTGGAACCGCCTAGGATACAATCCCTGACACCTCTGTGAAGGCCACTGGTTCTCAACTTGTGGGTCACGACCCCTTTGACAACCCTCTAGCTCCAAAAATGTTTGCATCTCGATTCATAACAATAGAAAAAAGTACGGTTATGAGGTAGCAATGAAAACAATTTAAAGGTTGCGAGTCATCTCAACGTGAGGAACTGTCTTCAAGTGTCACAGCGTTGGCAAGGTTGAGAACCACTATGCCATAGGTATTCTTAGCCTAGGTGCGGTCTGTCACGGGTTATCTGGTTAGGTTAAGTGAAGTGAAAAGATACACCTTAACTGCTGGCAGAACCATCCCATGGTGTGTGGCTCCTGGGACGACTATTAAAAAAGCAGCTGCATGCAGGCACTCTCTCCCTCTGCTTCCTGCCTGCAGATGCAGGGTGACTGGATCGATACCTCCAACTCCGTGTTACTGTGAGTTCTCATGTGTCACGAACTGTGGGCTTAAACTGTGAACCAAAACAAAACCTCCCCTACATGGCTGTTGTTGGCTTGCTGTCTGTGTGCTTGTCAGTTTTGGTTGTTGTCTTATTTTTATTTTATTTTACTTTATTTTATTTTTAATAATCACAGCAAGAGGAGGAAAGTGCGGATACCAATACCTGGCATGTATTCTGGAACCTTTGTGTTTTTGTGAATGGTGGGATCATACGCCTTATCTCCTTCCCTCCACTTAGGATCTGCGCCGGAATTCTTCAATGCTGCTTCACGGTCCAAAGCTCCCCCTTTCACTTCCTAAAACAAAGTTTGCTCCACATCGGGTCGTGCCTGCTTGAACTTCGTTCGTGGCCTATATAGCACATAGGACCCTAAAGGTATGATGGGTCCAACGTTCTCAGTGTGTATTTTCTAGTGGATCAAAGCACTGCTCTTTGGGTTGTGTGAGGAGAGCAACTGGCCATGCCACCCAGTAAGACATGAAAGAAGTAGCGTGTCATGGGAGAGCCTCTGAAGGAGGGAAGGCAACTTGAAAGGAGAGTTGTGGGAGAAGGGACCAGTAAGTCCCCTGAAAACCAAAAAAGGTTTGCAGTCAGGAGACCCTCTAAGAGCACAAGTGCTACCAGGGACCAGTAGACTGAAGTTGGGGACGTGTTTATTTCTAACCCATGACAGATTTTGGAAACATCAGCAGAGAAGGCAAACAGTTCTATTCCCAAGTCTCACCTCTTATTAAGATTGGCCCTAAGAACCAGATTGGGGATGGGGAAAGCTAAGTAGATGGAGGTGCCCCCCAAACTGGCCGTGGAAACGCACTAGCTTTAGCCAGAGATCAAAGATATGTTGACAGCCCTCCCCTGCCGTGGACCAAGCAGTTCAAATATCTTTAAGGCACAGCAAAGGGAGTCTTTGCACTTTCCAGAATTCCCACATCGTTCTCTTTCCTTCTGAATAAACAGCTGGCAGGCACGCCATGGATTTAGCCGGAATGACTGCTCCTCATTTTCTTTTTTCAATCTATACGGTGGTTGTATATCGAGATCCGGGCTGGTGCCAACTGCTCAGCCACACGTCTGCTTTTCATTTAGGCACTGAGTTCTTTTGGGGTAGCCGGCTTCGGAGGCCGGGTTTAACGCGGGTCCCTAATTGCGAAGTGGGATAAGGTTGGTGCTGACTGCAGGGTTTTTGGTTTCAGAGTTGAGAGACAAGTAGCTCGGAGGAAGGGAGAAGGGCCTCTCTCTCTGGATTCCTTGCCTCTTGCTAGATTTCTTTTTTATATTCAACGTTATTTTTAATTGAGTGCATAAAAGAGCCATAAAACAGCCATTTAGATGGTGTGGCTGGTCAGCGCGTGGCTTTAAATATGTCTTCCCTCAATTTTGAAATGTCTTCTTCCTTTTATTTTTCTCCGAGACCCACATGGGCTATATTTCTTAGTTTTAAACGACCTAGTTCTGTGGTCCAGAACATGGCCTTATGGTTTAAAGACCATAATTTGAGATTTTTTTTTTTTTTTACTATGGGACCCAGGCTGGTAGTCCAATCTCTACCTTAGGTACTGGGATGCTTGTAGTGTAGAAATGAGGACATGGGAATCTCAGGGTATCTCAGTCATTTCAGGGCATTGTAATGACTTTGGGTAGTTAAGCGTAGAAGGGGACCATATAGCTTCACAGTATGTCCCCCCAAAGTGTGCTTTCATCCCTTTAAGCAAACATCAAACATTTGGGATTGGAGAGATGGCTCAGGAGTTAAGAACACTTTCTACTCTTGCAAAAGATCAGAATTTGTTTCCCTGGACCCATGTTGGGCAACTTACAATGGCCTATAATTCTACCTATAAGACGCACTCCTTCTGGCATCCATAGGCACTGCTGTTATGAACACACACATGTATACACACACACACACACACACACACGAGCTTGGGGGAGAGAGACATGATTAAAGATAAAATACTTTTTTTAAACAAATCAGTAATTCAATGCAAAGAACACTGAAGAGGGAGCTTCCTCTACATTATTATGCTGAGTCCTGGGTCCCTTCCTGAAGCCTACATTGTTTTTTGAGGGAAGCTGCACGTTCCTAAGAAATTGTAGCCATCACTCCACTCTGTAAAGGATTCAATTCAGTATTTTCACATCAAAGATGTTAAGGCAGCTGAGCATGACACTGTGTGTCTTCACTCCCAGCATTCAGGAGGTAGAGGCAAGAGGATCGCTGCCAGTCGGAGAGTCAGCCCAGCCCATCCCAACAAGCCATGGAAATAGCTCTGTGACTGTGTGAGTGTAGCTCAGTTGTGAGAGAGTGTTTGTCTAGTAGACACAGATCCCTGGGTTCAGTGTTAATCATCCCATAAACTGATCATGCTAACCCTAACCCTAACCCTAACCCTAACCCTAACCATAACCATAACCCTAACCCTAACCCTAACCCTAACCCTAACCCTAACCTTTACCCTAACATGCATGCATATATTCCTAGCACTTGGTGAGGGAGGTAGGAGTCTCAGAAGTTTTATGCCAACCTTGCCTACATATAAGTTTGAGGCTAGCCTGGGCTACATGAGATCCAATCCAAAAACCAGCCAGCCAGCAGACAAACAAATAAAATAAAATAAAACAAATTAAAAAAATAAAACCCAAGTAATTAATCAAACACAAAGGTTGTAACGACAATGACAATGACGACAACAACAACAACAACCTCAACATTTTTTCCCTCTTAAATACCTTTCGGGAAACTAGAAGGGGCTGAGGTGGTGGAATTTTCCAGTGTTCTGTTTTAGTTCATAGATAGAAAAGGAGGGAGTGAATGAGGCTGAACAATGGGAGGGGGGAAGCTGGGTTGGAGCAGGCTGGGTTGGGGTAGAGTTTGAGGAAGAAATCAGAACACATTCCAGTCCCCCTGTCTTCTTTCTACTCATAACACTCAAGGTTAAATGTTTGCCCAAAGGAGGCCAGTTACCAATGGTCCTCCAAAATGGGTTCCTTGGAGTGATTCTTTTCTCCTGTGTGTTTCTTGCACACACTCTGTCAACCTGGCTTACTGTGTACCTGCTGGACTTGGTTTGAGGAGCCATGGACCACAGCAAGCCTCAGCAAAAGCACAGACTATGAGAATTGCATCTCTCCCTCCTGCTGGAGTTCTAAACAAACACAAAAGAGAAGAAGTTGCAAGGAGAAATGAGTACTGAAGTCATAAGCAGCAAGTTAAGATGACACCTTCCTGGAGTGAAGGATCATGGGAATGGAGACTAACATCGAGCGGTGATAAATGAGAGACCCAAGGGTGACCAAGGCTTGTTCTTCGTCCAGAGCTCTGCACCCTTCATCAGGAGAGCTAGTTGAAATGGCCACTCATTGTGTCCTTTCCATTTCTGTCCCTCATTCTCCGCTCTTTCTTCCCATCTCTTTATTTTATACATATGCAAATATATATACACTTTTAAATCTAGCTTCTGTATAAAAGGGAAAGCATGGGTTTTTGTTGTTATGGGTTCTGACTTATTTCATTTAACCTGTTGTTTCTAGTTGCATCCATTTTTGACCAAGTGTCCAATATTCTCTCTCTCTCTCTCTCTCTCTCTCTATATATATATATATATATATATATATATATATATGTGTGTGTGTGTGTGTGTGTGTGTGTGTGTACAAGATTCCATTGTATAGAGGTGTTGTCTTTTCTTTGTCCATTCATCTGTTGATGGACATCTCCTAGGCTACAGAGAAAGACTCTGTAAATAAATACTCAGATAAATAAATAAATAAATACATGAATAAAGTTTTTAAAAACTAAAAACAAGACAGTAAGTGAAGAAATAGCTTTGAGCTCATTTTAGACTTTCTTTTGAGGGAGTGGAGGACTCACTCAAGGCTCATAACGAAGAGGCTTCCATGGTCAGAAATGATTCTGGGCTAGAAATGAATTAGGGGGCGCAGAGGGGAGTTTGTCATAGCGTTTCAGTGATGAGCACTGAGCATGTTATCAGGAAAAGATGGATCAAAGATATTATTGACAGGGCTGATGGTCCACGGATAAATAACTTGTTGGTAAGCGTAAGGACTCGGGGTTCAGAAACCACATAACATTGGATGTCATAGTGTGCACATGTAATACCAGGTCTTTTGTGTTCCAGGAAGAGACAGGAGGATTCCTAGAAGCTGGTAGGCGATCTCTTCTGATGTTGGTTGTGATGGTGAGGAAGAGAACCTGCCTCTGACACACACACACACACACACACACACACACACTACACATACACACACACACACACACACAAATGGAGAGAGAGAAAGGAAGGGCAATTAAAAGAGTGGATAGATTAATGAGTCTTAGGGATGAAAAGAGGAAAGGGAAAAGCACGTTAGAATGACACTGTAATTCTTGCATGGATCATGAGGTGGATGGCGGGCCCTGGAAGGAAACAGGAGGCTTGTGAAGGACAGCCAAGAGTATTGTTAGGGACAAGGGACCCGAGGACAAGAGGAGCAGACTACCATGATGTGAGCCACTGAAGGAGCTGGATATCTAAGAATTAGGATGCTGGTTGTCAGGGAGACACTACCCATGATGTCACACTCTGATGACTGCTGTTAATGAAGTGTAATTAGCAATGTGGACAGAACACAAGGACAAAGGGACAGGCATTCCCTAAGCCATCAGAAAACGACTCATTCTCATACAATCTGTATGCCAGGATTCTTTTCTTTTTTCTTTTCTTTTCTTTTCTTTTCTTTTCTTTTCTTTTCTTTTCTTTTCTTTTTTTAAATGATTTCTTTACTCTCTTTTGTTTTATCTAGTTCTTTTGCTTCGTGTGTGTTTTGCCCTTTAGGACAACGATCTCAAACTTATGGAAGTTGGGGGGGGCAAAAAGGAAGGGAAGAAATTATTGTTCTCTCCTCCCCCCCCCCGAATTTCCAGTCTAATCCAAGAGCAAATCTGGCATAAGGGAAATAATTTTAGAAAATAAGAGTCACCTAGAGTGGGGCTTAGAGGGAATCTGGGAAGAGGAGGTAAGGGAGGGAGGGGGGCAGGGTTTGGATGTAGTTTTAACTGCAGGGTGATCCAAAACAGTTACATTTTGAAAAGCCTGACAAAACCAAGTGAGAAGGAGAACAGGCTTTTCAGCTCCTCTAACCCCGGACAGCTGGCCCCCTGCCAACGTCAATATTAGCCAAAGAAGCTTGGCCCCCATTCAGGCTGATCAAATGTGACTTAGGAGGATGCACGGACCCAGGCTTAAAGGACGACGCACACGCGCTCCGTGAGTCAGGATAATAATTACAGGCTTTAATAAACGCAAACACGGTGATAACAGCTTTACATAGTCAGGGCTGCCGATGCCAAGACCCGACAGTCACCAATTTGGGATTTTAGCCATAACCAAGGAGCCCACTGGTGCATTCTCTCCGCATCACGAGCCTCCCCTCTCTGCCAGTACTCTATAACCTAGCAACCCCAACCAGTCAGTTGGCCTCGGTTCCATCTAGGATCCAGATTTGGCTCCTGATGGGCCCTACTGCCTGAGCATGGTTCACAATGCTCTGCTCTCGGGGCTTTCCTTTTAAACTCACTATTGCAAATCCCAATGTTAGGCTTCAGAGTTAGGAATGAGAGGGGCCTGCCTTCCCTCCCTTCACTCTGGCAGGTCTGAACTCTTAGTATTTTCAGAGACTATGTTCATGTGGCAAACACACACACACACACACACACACACACACACACACACGCACGCTCCTTGCCCCAACTCATTCAGAATTGCCTAAGATGTACAGTTGAGTAGACAGACACATGTCACTTGAAAGCCTGAGTCCATCCCTTAGGCTTCTGTTCTGTAGCTCTCCTATTCACTCGTTACCCAAACGTGAACCTGTTTCTGTTTTCTGAGTCTACAATCCTCACTTATAAAAAAGCGTCAAAATGTGGATTGCTTACTGACATTGTCAAGGTGGAGGAAAGGGGGGGGGTAGGAGAGTTCTATGGCAGTGCTGTGGCACAATAGATGTTCAACTAATCATAGCTAACTGTGCTCTGGCCATGTGCCAGCCTCTGTGCTTATCAGTTTATGTGCAGCGCTTTTAAAGCGGTTGTGCTCTCATTGTTTTCCCTTGGGAATGCTTTTACTACATCTACAATCCTAACCTGAGTAAACTCCAAGAGAAATATCTCAAGGTCATTCTAGGTACTCCATAAATACTTGAGAAATGAATGGGCAGTTTTATCTTTTTCTTCTAGGGACCCTGGGTATATTTAGTACTGAGATTACCTCCTCTATCATACAGGGAAACTGAGGCAAAGGCAGTCTGTGTTAGAGTGCAGGGTCATATGCAAGCCCCACACTGGAATGAGCTCTGCATGTGTTCTGATGGTGGAGGAAGCAATCTGCACAGCCTCCTCCATCTTCTTTCTCTGCCCAGTACCAGCATCCATGTTGTCCTTGGGGCAAGCCATGTCAGGGCCAGGCTATGGCTAAGGCAGAGTAAAATTTTCAGCCCATGAGAGCAAGCCCCATGCTTCATGCTATCCCAGGACAGAATCCTTGGACACCAAAGCCTTTAGGCAGCCAGCCAAGGAAGCTGTGGGCCTCTTGGCAGCCCAGCTTGCGGCCAGGGAATTGTTCGTGAGAGGAAGTCTTTCCTCCATCCTCACTGGGACCAATGCAGGTGCAGGCTCTTGGCCAAGGCTCTCTGGAAGTGGTGAAGGGGAGGAAAGAGACAGGGAGGAAGAAACTCCCTGATCCTGTTGTGTTCCGGAGAGATGGATCACACGGGTGTTCTGGGGTGCAACTATAGAGCTATGTGCAGAGATGACCTTTGCAAGGGTCAGGGGTATAGTCTCTGTTTTGGGGGAGAAAAAAAAGAGTGTTCTCTTCTTCTCAAAGAAGAGTGTCTCTGTTCTCCTGGAGAGCAATCGCGAGCTGTATGCTATGTGGTTCATGCAGGTTTCTCTGTCTTCTCAGCAACACTAGAAAGTGATATGACCTAACAAGGAGACAAAGAAATAGGGATTTCTACATGGCTCAGAGGAAGAGGTGCTTGCAGGCAAGCCTGGTAACTTGAGTTAGACCCCTAGAGCCCACATTAGAGGCAGCTATGTTAACTATCACAAGTGCTTGTAATCCTAGAACACCCCTATAGGAAGAATGGAGGCTGAGACAAGAGAATTCCCCAGAAGTACAGCTGTAGGCCAGCTAGCATGGGGCACATAGCAGTGAATCAGAAACCCTGTCTCAAGCAAGCAGACACTGAGGGGCAACAGCTGAGGTTTTCTTTTGACCTCTACAGAAGCTCATAGCATGGCATGGGCAATTCTCTCTCTCTCTCTCTCTCTCTCTCTCTCTCTCTCTCTCTCTCTCTCTCTGTATGTGTATTTGCAAACTCTTACTCATTCTTTCAAGGGTTTCTTAGACATTAACACCCCTAGGATATCTTCTTTTGTCACTGTTTCTTATCCTCTGGTATTAATGTTTGCACATTATATATGTATATACTATATGACATATGACATATGACATATGACATATGACATATGACATATGATATATGATATATGATATATGATATATGATATATGATATATGATATATGACATATGACATGACATATGATATATGATATATGATATATGATATATACTATACACACATATATTCAGGGGTTGAAGCAAAGATAATAATATATATTTATATATACCCATTCCTGTATATACACATACATATCTGTATATATTTACACACACATGTATACACACATATGTATTTTATATATATATGCACACACACATGAATCAACCCTAACTTTCCAGCTTTGTTTTCACATCTCTTTCCCTAGTTACATATTCTAGAAG
The DNA here is from genome assembly GCA_964023405.1 of Apodemus agrarius. Taxonomy (NCBI): domain Eukaryota; kingdom Metazoa; phylum Chordata; class Mammalia; order Rodentia; family Muridae; genus Apodemus; species Apodemus agrarius. The sequence continues at coordinate 13,272,784 of OZ030024.1, forward strand.
TTTTTATAATAGGCAAATAGCCAAGCCCGCCCGCCATACTGTTTATACATCTGAGAGCCTTGCATCACGAGTCTATTTCTGACCTCACTGTATATTTGCAAACCCTTACTCATTCTTCCGTGCATTTCTTAGACATCAAACCCCTAGGATGTCTTCTTTTGTCACAGTTTCTTGTGGTATGGCTCACACATTATCTCTTCGCTCTGCATTTGTGCCTAGGACTGCTTTTGTGACTGTACAGCGACTTCGAGTTTATCCCTTATCTTCTTTTAAGCCATACTTGAAACTGGTAAGACACTACCACATCCACTGTGCTTCTAGCTGAAAAAAAAGTTTACTTTGGGGAACATCCATAAATGCTTAATACCTTGTTGAGCTAAATGGTGTATGTAAATGTAAAGGTTTGGGTCTGGGGTGTTTTCCACGGCTTGTGTTAAGCTTACATGGTGGTCTTTAGTTGGTGGCACTGCGGTAGGAGTTTGTGGAATTTTTAGGAGCCAGGGTCATAGGCCACTCAGGGTGAGCCTTTGAGGGCCATAGCCCACCTCTGGTCTGGTCTAACTCTATTACCTAATTCTGTCTTCTCTGGTGTGGTGGACTGTACCTTTTCAAAGTAGGAGTCACAACTTTTAGTTGCTACTTAATTGCTAACTAGTGAAGTTGCTACTTAGGTTGCTAATTAGTGAAGCGGCTACTTAAGTTGCTAACTAGTGAAATTGGTGCTAAAGTTGCTAACTAGTGAAGTTGCTACATAAGTTGCTACTGTCAGGTATTTTAGTCAGAGCAACACAAAAGCCACTCAAGAAATTACCATAGGAACACTGTTCAAACCTTGAACTTTCAAGGGTTTATGGCTATTGATAAACTAATTCTCTTTGCATAGAGATTCTTCTAGATTTGGTCCACATAGATTTCCATCTGTCTTATAATGCCTTCTTGTTTTTTTCTGGGGTTCTAAATCCTGAGGAGAGCATTTGCCCCCTCTGTATTGGTAGGTAACAGGACACCAGCTGTTTATTCCCTAACCCACAGGCAGATTTGCTGACTGGTCGAGAGCAAGAGCCTCCTATTTTAGGTGTGGAGATGTCATGAGGATGCCACTACTCTCTTCATCCATGGGTCTGTCAGATACTGGTGTTTTTTTTTGGGGGGGTGGGTGGGTGGGGGGAATAAACCCTTGGTTCAACTTCCTATTTGTAGCACCACAGCTAATCTCCGCCAACCAGTTTCAAGCCTGGATCAAGTCTTATGCTTCTCTCAGGTGACAATAATAGACAGAGCTGGAAATGACCCCAGCTTAGTACCAAGACATCTGTTGAAATATCCAGGGGTTGAAGCAAAGGTTATACAGGAAGTAAAAACAAAACAAAACAGGAGTTCCAGAAACACAACAGGAAATGGATTGCAAAGCGGGTTAACAGCAAGGATATGAAAAACATAATAATTTCCTTTCGCTTCTCACTGACTGCTGGTTCCAACTGTGAGAAAGGTCAGGTTGGGGAGAAGATAGAAACACTGTCCCATAGACACCTTTGGTTGTCATGGCTAAGAAAAGGGAGGTTCCATCCGTACAGGCTCTGCCATGCCCTAAGCGATTCCATATTCTTTTCCTTGCTTCTGTTTCAGGCTCAATGTATCCCCGAAAACATCAGGCTTCCAACAGGCCATGAGACAGCATTAAGAGCTTTGTCCATTACCTAGTCTAATGAAATGTGTTCTTTGATAGAATTATTTCAACCTAGGAGAAGATACAATTGGGGTGGGGTAAGCAGATTTGCATTGGGTGATAAAAATAGTTTTATCTCCATTCGGGTTGATTTTGAAAAGATTTTTTTATATCTGTTGCAACTGAATCCTTTTCAGAAGTGTGCATCTCTCTCTCTCTCTCTCTCTCTCTCTCTCTCTCTCTCTCTCGCACACTCTCTCACTCGCCAGTTGCTATGAGAGCATGAATCATCTCCTTAGCACAATAAAGGCAAGGCGCAGCGCTTAGGAGCGGACCCTGAATTCTCACTGTTTGTTCTTCGCTCTCAACGAGATAAGCTGTTGTTATTTCTTTCTTCTCGAACAAGCAGACCATGATTGCTGAAGTGGTGAGAATAATTGGACCAAACAGTCACACGATTAATGCAAACGGAGAAAACTCATCTGTTCTCTGTACAGTCAGTGTGCTTTGCTGCAGGAGGAGCTTCTCTGTTTATTCTTGGAGCGGGGGGGTGGGGGGGTGGGGTGGGGGTGGGGGTTGGGGGAACAAATGTGGCTGAGTTCACTGCCGCAGATCCCGTGTTTCTTCCTGGGGTGGAGACCTTAAATGAACTGAGTTCAGGGTGAAATCAGCCCTGTCTTTGGAGGAGTCCAGGGGTGCCGGGGGGAAGGCACTGCAGCAGCCTGCCCCACTCTAGGGCAATACTCTTGCGACAACTCAGGGTGACACCAGAAGCAGTGATTCCTCAACGGTGATGTTCAATTGTCAGGTGATATGGCCAGTTGGAAGAGAGGGACAGTGCCACTGCGAAGTGTCTGCCAGCTGCTGAGCTCCATGTCCGGTGTCATGCCCTTCCGGTGGGACACTAGCAAAGTAGTTCCGCTGTCTCCACTTTCCACTTGGACAGATAAGGACACTGAGGGATGGAGATCTCAAATACCTAGCAATGTGACAGTCGTCCAGGTCTGGCCGACCTAGAACCCAAGCTCCAGTACATGCTCTAGGGTCAAACTAGCTTTGAATTCCGGTGTGTCATGTAATCACTACGTGACCTTGAACCTAGATTCCCCAACTTCTCACACCCAAGGTTTCCCCATCTGGTACAAACAACCTTGGGTGATTAAGCACTGGCCTCATAAAGCTGTTCTAAGAACTGAATAAACTCAGACGTGCTAGTTACTTATCTGATAGTTACAGCAGAATGCCTGGGAGAGCAAGTGAAGGGCAGAAAGCTTTGTCTTACGGGCTCTGTTTCTGGATGTTCAACCACAGCAGGATAACAAAGCAGTCAGGAAGCCAGGCATCAGCGAAGTGGGGGATAGAACCAGGGGCTGTAAAATCTCCCAAGTCTCACTGTACACTCCTAAGCCCCTAGCGGCCTACTTGTGGCCAACCAGGCCCCACCCACGAAAAGTTCTGCAGCATTTAATACAGTGTCCCAAGCTGGGACTGTGCATTTCCAACCATGACTATTTGGGGGACATTTCATATGATAAAGTATGCTGAAGAAGAAAGGGTTGTTCTGGCTCAAGTTGCAAGTCACCACCCATCATTGTGGGGACACTCACAGCAGCAGGAGCCGGAAGTTGGTTTGCATCCTATCTGCAGTCAAGAAGTGGAGAGCTATGAGCCCCTATGCCTGGCTCACATTCTTCTTTATATATAGTCCAGGACCCCAACCCCCAGGAATGGTGGCTCCCACAGCGGACGAGCTTTCCCAACCAAAATCAAGATTATCCTCCACAGGCATGCTTAAAGGCCCATCTTCCTCGTAGTTCTAGATCTCCACGAGGTTACAGTTGAGATTAGCCATCCCCATTCTGCTCACTTGTTCCCTTCTTTTGGTCCCTAAACAGACTTGAACTCAAATCCAATTCAATAAGGGAGGTGCTTTGCACAGGCTGTGCTCAGAGGGGTCTCGTCCATTCCACTGGAGGCGACCTTACTCTTGCTTGGTATTTTCTTCCATGTTGGAGAGTCTATATGAGTCCAGTTTTTTTTCCACTCAGTTTTTCTAAAGTACAGCAAAGGGGGGCAGGGGGGGAGAAGAGCTAGCATAGTGTCCCATCCCCCAAGTGCAACTATGGCGGTAGAAGGTGGGTGTTGAGGTTCTAATCTGAATAAGGAATAAAGGAACCTGAAAAGCAGGTCTTAGTTTTGCAAGTTCATCAAGAAGTAGAGGGTGACACATGACCTGGAACTTGCTTCTATCATCGTTTGGGTAAAGATCAGCGACCAACTGCCCATTTTTCTCTGCCTGAGGGTTTTGCCTGGATTCATTTCCACAGGCCATCTTCAGCTAGTATTCCTTAGCATTGAACCGTGTTAAGGTCTTGTTCTTTGAAGGCACCCAGAGTCTCCAGGGCTCAGATCCAGTTATTACATTGGCCACTGTAGGACCCTGAGATTTTTTTGTTTGCCCTGACATGGGGGTCTCACTGTGTAGTCAGGTTGGCCTCAGACTCATGCATCCTCTACTATAGCCTCCGGACTGCTTTGGTTCTACTGGTGACCAAACAGGCACAGCAGAAAAACAGATGATGGGCATGGTTTTACTTGGGTCACGAGTAAGTTTAAGGAATGGGAAGAACCTGACATAAAGAGTAACTCAGGATGCTCAGTTTTGACAGTGGTAGACCCCACCCCTTGAGCAAGGAGTTCGTCCTTTGTTATCACTTTTTAGTGATAAAGGTACAAGGAATATTTGTTTCTATCTTTGCTGAAGACCTCTTCAAAGGCAGTATATCTTGCCAGCATGACTAAGCCCAAGCCAGTCCTGTTTCAGTACTTAGCATTTAATGAGCCCTAAGATTCATTAGCCTTGTGTGAGCCTACTTTCACTTGCAAACCCCCGAAGAACTAACCTATGCCAGCATTAATTCTCTGGGTTGTGTTTAGTATCCCCTAGACTCATAATGAACCTATAGTCCCTAGTGTGACCTCTTGTTACATATAGAATTTCTAACCTAAGTGCAAGATTAATTCATACTATGGTGGAAATATCTGTCCAAGGGACTCAACTTCCTTCTAGACCTTTCTTGTCATCCACCTTCACAGTCTTCCAGTGGCACCTTTTCCTCCATTACTCTTGTTTCTTTCACTTCTGTCCCAGGATGCATCCCTCCTTTGCCGCTGTTGGTTAGTACCCCTCCTTCCCAAGTCACAAAGATTGGTTTGGTAGGAAAAGGGCTCATGTTCTAGAGGGTAGGACTGTCTTAATGACTTTTGTGTAGCTGTGAACAAAATACCTAACAAACAGTTCCAGGAAGGAATGTTTTACTGTGGCTCCTGGTCCCAGAAGGTTTAGTCCTCATGACTCAGCTCCATGGGCTGAGGAAGAATAACATGATGGAGAGGGGGAATGTGCGGCTGAGGAGACTTGTTAACTCACTTGGACTGGGAAGAGTGAAAGGAAGAGGCCAGCCAGGGGTAAGATGCCCAACAATGGGACCCCAGCAATGTACTTTTTTAAATGATAGAAGTTTCAAAAGCACCATCACCAGGTAGAAACAGAGGCGCATGAGACTTGGGATATTGCATTGCTTTGGCTAAATCTCTTGAGAACTCAGAGCAGCCTGCCCAAGGCACCTACCTAGGTAGGGTTAGCTAGGTAAATAACCAAAGAAATATCGACAATTTTACCAAGTGGTTTTGAATGAATCCAGGCCCAAGGCTAGACCTACTATTTCAGAACTTTCCACTTATTACATTGTCCTTTAAGTTAACTTGCATGGGTTCTCTATCTCTTAGAAACAATAAACAAGAACAAAATAGAACTACTTCACATATCTAATAAGTTTCCAAACAGAATATTTAGTTTTAAGCAATATTTAGATTGAGCCTTACAATCTGGTGTCCTAAGAGCAGAAGGGCCCCACTTCACCCCACCCACAAATCCCTACCCATGTCTGCCCATGACTATACTCTTCTTGAACCAAACAGAGAGAAATGGACCTAAAAGGCATTTATATATAAACAGTAGCATTTCTTATGACCATAAAATGATGTCCGAGGGACTCTAGTCAGGCACCAACCTTTGTGTTCCCAACTAACCAGTCCTTGGCAATTTGATAAAATAACCTTTGCCTTTTCAGTTAATAATCTTGCTACAGGCTGTTGCAATAACAACAAGGGGTTGATCACTTCCAATAATGACCAACTTTTAAAGAACTGTTGTTAAAATGGGTAGCCACATCTTGATTACCTTGGGCACGTGTTTTAGAGGTTTTCCAGTTAAGAAATAAAGGCTTCAGGGTTTTCATAGAAATGGGGGCAGATCTGGGAAGGAAAGAAAATGTCATGACATCTAGCACTTTACCTCTATTCCTAATAGCTGATGTATGTGCATGTGTCAGTACAAGCTCTTCCTTATAGACTCCAGTCCTGGGAGACATCTTATAGTCAATCAGATGAACCAATTAGTCCCTATATAAGGAAACATTCATTCATTCATTCTTATTCTCTTCCTTCTTCATATCCTCCTCCTCCTCCTCTTTCTCTTCCTCCTCCTCCTCTTCCTCCTTCTTAATTAAATTTAGGGGACTGGAGGGATGGCTCAGGTGATAAACAATATACTTGCTGCTTTTGCAGAGGACTAGAGTTCAGTTCCCAGAACCCACAGCAAATAGACCACAACCACTATAACTCCAGCTTTAGTGCATTTTATACTCTCTTCTGTCATCTCAGAGAACCTGGACACATGTGGCATGGATACACACAGACACACAGACAGACACACACACATAAAATAATGCCAATTAAATGTGTTATTTGACATTTTCAGACATACATAAAATTATAGATTGTTCCCCCCATCCACCCTTGTCAATCTCCCCCAATATATTCATGTTTTTATCATGTGTTTTGTTGCTATAATGAAATACTACATCTAAGGCATCTCATAGAAGAAAGGATTTATTTGGGTTCATAGTTCAAGAGGGTGAGCCCATAAAGGCAGGAGAGGGAAGATGGCAGGAAGGGGTCCCACGAAGCTGAGAGATCACATCTCTTTCCTCCCACAGGAAGTGGAGAGAGCTAAATGGAAGTCGGCAAGGCTATGAACTCTCACGGGCCTCCCCAGCAAGGCTTGTACCTCCTAAGGATTCCACAAGTTTCCTAAATAATACCAACAATCAAGGACCAAGTATTTAATACATGAGCTTATGAGGGACATTTTTCACTCAAACCACCACATACATCCATCTGTTTTGTGACCTACCAAGTTTAACAAGATCATCTGTGTGACTGCAGGTTCAGAACATCTTTGGGAGCTTAGTAGGCTTAACAGTGACACACAACTAGGGCAATCATTCTTGAGGTTCTTGTATGAACCAGGAATTGGGTAAGTTCTTGAATATCACCTCACTGCATATGAAGAGCAAAGCTCCAGCCTTCAATTCATACAGTGAATGCTAGAAAGATGAACTCACTTATTACATGGCACACAGAAAAAGGTACAGTCTATGTTTGAGTTCAGGACATTAGTTTTGCTCATCACATTAGGAAACCTGCCTTTATCACCCAGTTCTATCAACTCTGGTTCCCAGTCATGTCAGGGCCAAGCACAACAGCTTGAAAGCCTAACCCAAGGTAGAGGCAGGTTAAGATGGTAGCAGAAAGAGCATGGGAAACAACAGAAGCAATGATCTTGCTTTTCTGTAGCTGCCTAGGTGACACTCTGTCACCAGCATGTCTGCATCAAACCTGTGCTAGCTCCTGTAGCTGGAGAAACAAAAGAAATGGTGACAGGAAAAGACTTCAAAATGAGAACATTGTGCATAGAATTTGGTGTGAAAAATACCTCAAGTTACTTTGAGGGAGAGAAGTATCTTGCCCTTGCAGCTGTGGGAACCAGAACCAAAGACCCAAGGAGTAGGTAAAAGTCACAAATTCAGCCCTACATTGGCATTTCATGAGGTCATGCAGGTGCAAATGTGCATATTAAATAAAGTATCTGGGTAACTGTCAGTTGAGGGACAGAGAGACACTACAGATCCTCAAGGCGATGTGTTGCATCTAGGCTTTTCCACCATCACCAGAAAGTAGCAGATATTCCAAGGCCAGTCCGTATGAACCCTTGTAAGGGAGCCTTTCATGACATAGAGACCAGAGCAAAGGGAAGGAGATACTGTTGTAGTAAGTGTTTAATCTCGATTGGGGGTTTCAACCCCACCTTAGATAATTTGTTTCCAGATAGAAGACACAAAACTTTTATATTTATGATAAGCCTATAAAGTACTAGAGCTGGGCAGATGTCTACCCTCTAAGCTATTAGTATCTGCTTCTATAAGTAGCTATAGTTATAGAAATATCTACTTTGATACCTAGCTATAGTATCTACTATATCTATCTATAACCCTGGGATATAACTTGCCATGTTCCATTTGGGCAGCTCTTAACTCCAACTGGCCAGCCCCCATGGCCATGTTTTCATGACTCACCCATCTCTTGGCATCTTCTCTTCTCTCCACCTTCTACCCTCTCCACCTCCTTGTGGACCTCCCTCAGACCCCAAGCTGGGGAACTGAAAACACCACCTACCCGTCTTCTAACCAACTATAAGGCTGTAGGCATTTTTATTCAACCAATGGTTTCAAATTAAGGAGCAAGGTCACAGAGCATCACTTGCTGTACATGAGGATTTCTTTGTCCCTAGAGGCAACCAGACTTTGGGGGCCAGTGTTTAGCATTACAATACATAGCAACAGACCAAGCCTCAACAAGAGCCTATCTGGATTAATGTACACAGCTCTCTAGCCACACCTGGAAAATACTTTTCTATACTTTCTGTGAAGTCCTTGGTAACTAATAAACAGCAGAGCCACAGTCTTTTTATGGATGCCACATCACTGAAAATTTTCATGTTAATGTTTAACCTTTATGATTAAACTCCTGCTCACTGGTCTCAAAACTTAAGCAAGCATGGAGACCCTTTGCTAGTTTGATGAAGGTTCTCCACCAAAACTCAACAGCACTTGTCATCTGAATAGTTCAATGGCAGGGGTACTTTGGTGGATGTCCTTAGGGTGGGTGACCTGAAGAAGTTGGATACATTAATCCTTATGTTAAGTATCAGTAAATTGTGCTTGCTTATAGATTACTATGATGTAGACATTGGCTTGACTCCAGGGCTTTGGGGAGGTTCACATGGCTCCTGTACATTGGGAGTGCTAGTCACAGGGGAACTGAAAGATGATCTGTGGTTCCAAAGGAGAGAAATATGTACCAAAGAGAAGTATAAACAAAACCATAGCACTTCTAAGCCAAGACTAGTGGTTCCTGTTGATCTATTGCTCTGTAGAGATGGGGTGGAAGCCCCGTGTTTCAGAAGGTTCAGCTACAAAATAAAGATTTTAAGTTACAGTCCCAAGTGATCATATAGAGAAAACTTGCTCTTTAACATGGGGTGATAACTTTTATGAAGTTAAACTACTAAATGCCATGACTGTTTTTTTTGTTTTTTTTTTTTGAGCACTCTCAACTGGTCTGTCTCAGACAAGTGCTTCCAATGTTTCTAATGACTTCTTCCTGTATTACAAAGAGAAAAGAATTCAAAACAGAGAGACCTGGGATATGGCCGAGTCTGATAGAAAGAAAGAGCCACCTAGTCTATTTTGAGATAGTAATCTTTACAACGGCTTAGGATTTACACTTGAAAAAAAAGTGTGTGTGTGTGTGTGTGTGTGTGTGTGTGTGTGTACATGTGCATGTTCAGTTGTGTGCCTTCTGTGTTCTGTCTATCTTATTTTGTTTGTTTTGAGACAGGGTTGTATTGGGAAGATGGACAAAGAGATCCAATGAATATCCCAAAGCCTGTCTTGTGTCCTGAACTAAGGTCAAGTTTAAATAGAGGGCTAAGGGTATGAACAACTAGGTAGTCACGGTCAAGGTGTGATCATGGTCTGAGTTTCAGTCTTATCCTGTCACATAATCTGATAAACAGTTGTGGAAACTCTCTTACTGGGAGAGAAGGTCCCTCCTTTGCTAGAGCCTTTTCTCCTTTTTCTAGCATGTGATTCCTGAGGAAATTCCTACCCCTCTGGAGTCTACACTTTAAACAGTCTGAGAGAACCAGGATACCCGTTAGAACATCTTCATTTCTACTTGCTGGCTACAGAATGACTTGAGAAACTCGAGGGCGAGGGCTGAGAAAGTTTCCTGTGGGCCAGCTCCACAGTTACACGGCATCCCTCAAACTCTGAGGAAAAACTGCTCCAAATCCTGCCTCTGGGCCAAGATGTCATGCTTTGATGACTAGGTCTACCCTGACTGGATTAACTGCAGTTACCTCTCTCCTCAAAATGCCGATGACTAAAAGAAAACTCAGGCACTCAAAAGCTTCTCACAGTGAGAAAGGGTGACCCTTCGAGTAGACGTGTCACGGCTCAGGTGTGTTGGTTTGGATTGCCCGTTCTCTGTCCTCTGCAGCCAGGCAAGTCACATCAGCTCCTAGACTGACTCTTCACAGATCCTGGAGGTGGCAGGGGGTGGGGTTAGGTGGCACGATGTGAGTCACCTAGCAGAGCTGGTGGTGCTGGAGGAAGGGCGTGAGCCTCGCTATCTCTTTGTCACTCTGCTCTTGCTCCTTCATCTCCGGCTGCCCTCTGATGTGGGCTCCAACCACAGAGGAGCTGCTGTCACCACCTCATCTGCCCTTTGTCGGGAGGCAGGGCCTCCCGTCATCTCTTGAGATGCTCCAAAGATACCTAGGCTTGGTCTGAGGGGGTGTATGGAGTTGGGAGGATTTGTTTCTAAATTAGAAACCTTTCTGAATACCGCAAAGCTTGTCAAGTGTATTGCATAGCAGACTCAGGTGGGAAGGCAGAATAGAACTAATTCCCAAGAGAGGGAGAACCTTCGACTCTACCTTCCTGTGCACTGAAAACTGAACTGAGCTGAACCGGTTCATCACAAATCTGGAAGAAACTCTAGGAATTGTGGTCAGGACAAGACATAGTTCTGCCTGTCCCCTGAACCTGAGCTAATGTGATGTGACAGACACGATAGGGATGACCTTGGCCATAGAGAGCTACAGAGCAGGCCCTGTGTGCGGTGCTGACTAGACGCTTGCCACAAGGTCAGCCACAGCAGCAGAGGCACAGCTTCTGTTTTGATCTCTGGGTTTTAAGCCCCATAATTTCCCAAGTTCACAAAGAGACAAGTCAGGGGCCAGCGTAGTGTGGTGGCTCAGTGGGTAGAAAGGGTGTTGGCCAGCAAGTCTGATGATCTGAGTTCGGTCCCTGGAACTCACAATGTTCAGTGAGAAAATAGAGTCCCACAAGTTGTGTCTTGTCATGTACACACACACACCCCCCACACACATAGAATCATATTTCTATCCCAGCTCTGATACTTAGTGACATCATGGGACACGGCCCTTGTGTCCCTGTGTCCTCTTACCAGACAACTACAAGGTCCAATGAACATTCATCTCAAGGTCTGAGAACATTCATCCTCCAAACCCAGCCACTTTCTTTGTTTCTACACATCACCTGCAGATCCGAGTGAGATCTAAGGATGGAAGTACTAACAGAATGTATCTGACTCTTGATCTCAGGTACTAGACTGTTTACTGTTGGTTCTGTCTTAATTAGGAGACCCAACATCCCCGAATGACCTTGCTCCTGAACCTCTGCAGGCATGCCCAGGGCCTTTTTCCAAACTCACCCCTATCCTCATGCTCTCTCAGTTCTTCTGCTCCTCCACAGCCTAGGTGGACTCTGGGAGTCTTTGATGGCTTTTTACCTTATTCACTAAAGCAGGGTCTCTCAGTTGGACCCAGAGTGCTCCAACACAACTTGTGTGACTGTGACGAGCCAGCTTGCTTCAGATGGTCCATGGCCCCGGGGATGCGCTTCTCACGCTTGTGTGTCAAGCACTTGAACTACTGAGCATCTCCTCAGCCCTTGTTTAACTTTTACCTCACACAGCGCTATCCATTCCGCCGTCCATCTTTATCACCCTAGAGCAGGGCTTGGCACCCATTCTAAACACAGCAGAAATGGAAAACAAAATAAATGGATTGCCAAATCGATGAATGTGCCCTCAAACAACTCTGAAAATGGATCCTTGGAAATTTATTTATATACGCAACTAAATAGCTAAGCATATCTCCAAGCTGAAACTTGGAGACAATTAAATAGAAGAGCCATTCTCGTATCCACTCATTCATCATTTAATCAAAATTGTGATGACATGGAGCCTAAAGGGCTTTCAAATCAGACTGGTAGACATTGTGCCCAAGCACTTCTGCTTTCCCTTGACTTGGCTGTGGCAGACATCACTAATCAATTTTGGTACATTCTCCCTGTCAATTAGAGGAACAGCATTCTCAATACATCACATTGTATAGGCATTCCCAATAGATTACATTCGGCCTAGTGGACCTTTCCATGCATACCCCAGAACCGTTGTTAATAACCCCAACCAAGATTTTCTTGTTTTCACCCCACCTGTGACCTTTGTATCCTCTGACCAGAGTGCTTCCTTACTTTTAAGAATGTCATGTAGCTGAATTTTTGATCCCCAGAGTCTGTGGCCTGTAATGAAGGGTCTTGGGTGGAGACAATACAAGATCTGAAAACTGGTCCCTGTTCCCTTTCTCCATTCAACTCTGTTTGCAAACATGGTAAGAAGTGAAAAAATGGTTCTCTTACTCATTGTGAGAGCTGAGAATCTAAAGTCCTTTGTTCAGAAACTTCGGGTCTTCCTTTGAGCTTCTGGTTCAGTCTTGATATATTTCTGGAGCTTTCTCACTGTCCAACATCCCAGCCTGTCTCCTTCAAGCAACTTCCAAGTTGACTTCTAACCCATAATTTCATGAAACCCAGATTTTCTTGGAAGCCCTTAAGCTTTCACCCTTTCCTCCTAGACCCAGCCTTCCCAGTTCTTTAGAGTAGTGGGTTTTCAAAAGGGATGGATTTTGCTGTCTGCCGAATGGTTAGCAATATCTGGAGACGATTTTGGTCATTACAATTAGGAGATACAAGATAGGGATGCTGTTATTATCTAACAGGCAGAGGTTAAGGGTGGCAAGAACATCCACAATGCACAGTCATAGTCTATGAAGGTATAAATAATGTTCCAGGCTTGCTAGGCTTTCTTCTTGAAAACTACTATCGTGAAGATCAGAATAACCTTAGTCCACTGTTGGTCCTGAGCAGAGGTACTAGGAGTCTTCCTGAGGTCCTTCTGTTAATCCTGCAGCCAATCCCTGTGATTATTATTTACGTCTCTCTCCCCTGGAGGTGGGAAACCCTATGTTCGAAAGCTTGAGTAGCTACAAGGGAGGTAGTAGTTATCTAGTGACTAACCCAGGGCTTAAACCCAAGGCGTCTCACACCAGGTCCTCATCACTAATGGAAGGGTAGTTCTCAATCCCCAATGCATCTCAGAGTTCCCCAGAGGCCTTGCGGAAAGAAACCCATATAACTAAGCCTCCCCCTAGAGTTTCTGATTAAAGGGCTCAAGAATTTGCATTGTAGTGCTGGGGGATGACTCAGGGGGTAAAAGCACTTGCCTTTTGCAAGCGTTGAAACCAAAGTTTGGATTTGGGTGGGTAGGACAGCCTGTCTGTAATTCCAGGACTCAGAACGCAGAGACAGGGCATCCGCAGAGCAAGCTGGCTGGTCTGGTATGCTCTGGGGTTAGCGGAGATTGCCTCAACATGCAAGGTGGAGATGAGTGGATAAATACAGCTGCTCCAACTTCTGGCCTCACATATACATGCACACATATGGATATGTACTTAAGCACATATGTGTGAATGTGCACATATGTGTGAACACACACACATACACACACACACACACACACACACACACACACACACTTTGCACTGTATCCAGTACCCAAGTCGAAAAGTTGCTGCTGCCTCCAGTCCAAGGAATCACATTTCGAGAAACATTGTACTAAATAGTAACGAGAGAACCTTAGGTCATCGTGATAATATCAGTAGGTCCTTGCAGGCCTAAAAGGGATCAGACTTCCGGTGCATGGTGGGTGGAACATATAACTTATGAATATGGTTGGTTTTGCTCACGGCTTCCCTCTGGAAGTTGCTATGATGAGGAGCATGGACCCAGACCTTGTCTTGGACTATACATGGAATCCTTCATAACTGGTCAAGAGATGATCAAAATGACCTTCAGTTCCAACTCAGATGGCTTTTCTTAAAGAGAAATTTTGGTGATTAAATCTATAGTCTATCTTGGGTCCACTGTATGAACCCATTGGGTGTCTTCCTAGAAGGCCTAGAGAAACCACCATGAGCTTCTCAATCTGTGAACCTGCTCCTTCCTAGACCCAATTAGTGTGTAGCTGCCCAGTTCTCCGTTCTTATTTCCCCCGTACCCCAAGGCCCATGGGGGTCCAGTCTCAATGGGAATTTCCGCCCTGTTGTATTTTAGGTGTGCTAGCTTTGGGGCCTTGATGCTCATACAAAGGAAAAAACAAACCTGCTTGGCTTCTAATCCAGCTATGTGCTTTGGGTTAGATGATTAGGAGAACTTTCCTAACTCCTTGGTGCTCTCCTTCTCCCACATAACAAATAGAGATAACAGTCTTACTGATGTCAGAGCTGTCTGGGGGTATTCTGTGAGCTTTCAATATGCAAATATCTTAGGATCTGGCACCAGAATGGAGAGAGATCATGTCTTTCCACAGACCAGCCTTGCCTTTCAGTTGTAGATGGAAACTACGGAAGAGCATTCGGACGATCTGGTTTGTACCCAGTCCCTGGGATTCTAGCAGTCTTAGCATTTGGTTGTGAAATTTCCTTCGTAAGCATTTGGTCTTCAGCACTGGGCGTAGGGTCCTTCTGAGGTGTGTGGCTCAGAAGCAGGTGGCTGTGGGCAGGCGTGGAATGTTAAAGCTGTCGCTCGGTAGAGCCTGGACTTTTCTGTTTCCTGGTATCTGCTGCCACTCGAGAAACAGAAGCTGAAGCTGGACTGAACCAAGCTGCTCCACCAAGCCTGTCCCACTACGGAGAGCCGCAGCCTTTGATACTGTGAGCAGCCTCAGTTGGGTACCATGTTAAAACGAGAGGATGGACAACTCATGCAGGATTGGTGGAAAGAAAGGGATAAACAAGGCGGTGGGGCAGGGAGGAAGGAGTCCTTAGCCACAGACTGCCGTTTCCCTCTTATCCTCTCCTACCCACTTAGATGTTGGGGCGGAAAATGTGAGCGCCTCTTCCGGACAGGCCAGCACTTTCCAGCACATTCCCCAAGCACCTGGGGAGCCTCACCTAGGTTTTTGGGGAGGCTTTTTGTCATTCGATAGCAAAATGAATACCTTTGTGCCCCTGCTTTAGAGCGATAGCCTTCTGGTTTAGGCCTTATTGTGTCCACGGAGGGGTGAGGTAAGGGTTTTCTCCTTGGTGAACCGATTTGCCCAGTGATCGTGATAAGGTAGGCCTATCATTCTATTCTCTATGCTTGGCGTATGGTGGAGAGTCAGCAGATGCTGACTGAATCTATAAGTAGGCAATGAATAAACAAACCAAGGAGGGAACCAACGAGGACAGTATTTTCCACCTCCGACCAGCTTAATGCAGAGTTGTGTCATTCAACGTGACAGCAGGGCTTTCACCCCACCTGGAACCTTACTAGAAATGCAGAACTTCAGGTCCCGCCCCAAAATTGCTGGATCAGAGTTTGTGCATTAACAAGGTCTTTGGGTGACTCAGATATACTTTGCAGTCAGAAAAGACTGATCTAGCAGTTAGGAGAGAAAGCTCTAGAGACTGGATTTAAACCTCTGTGTGTGTGTGTGTGTGTGTGTGTGTGTGTGTGTGTGTATTTGTGTGTCTATATGGTATATGTGTATGTTGTGTGTATATGTGGTGTGTGTATATGTGTGGTGTGTGTGTATATGGTATGTGTGTATTTGTGTGTGTATATAGTATGTGTGTATTTGTGTGTATGTATGTGGGGTGTGTGCGTATTTGTGTGTATATATGGTGTGTTGTGTGTGCATTTGTGTGTATGTATGTGGGGTGTGTGTGTGTATTTGTGTGTCTATATGGTATATGTGTATGTTGTGTGTATATGTGGTGTATATGTATGTGTGGTGTGTGTATATATGGTATGTGTGTATTTGTGTGTGTATATAGTGTGTGTATTTGTGTGTATATATGGTGTGCTGTGTGTGCATTTGTGTGTATGTATGTGGTGTGTGTGTGTGTGTGTGTGTGTGTGTGTATGTGTGTGTACGTGTGTCCCAGTGGTAAATGACTCTTGTGGGCTTTAGTTTCCACTTCTGTCAAATGGGTATGATGGTGGCAACCACCTTCTGTTCTTGTGACTTTTATAGAAGTAAATGACTTGCACTGTACTTGGGGAATAAGGAAATGCTATATTAACAGTTGTGTCATCCAAACCTCTTAGACTGCCAAAAAGATCAGAAAAGAAGAAAACAAACGGCTCCTTTCAGTCCTACATAGACTCTGTGCCCATTTCCTCTTCTTAGCTGGTGGGGGGACCAAATAGCCATTTGCTACCCCTTCCTGCATACGGCTCCATTGCTGACGTGAATAGTGTACCCTTTCTCTCAGCTGTCAAGCCGGAGCTTCCTGAAGCAGAGGACACCCGCCAGACACAGAAAGTGCACCTCCTTTCCCCTTTGTCTGAGTCATGCTATCTCCATCCAGACAGGGATCTGGGCAGGTGGGAGACTGCAAGCCCCAGGTCAGGGTGGGTGACTCACATTGCGGAGTGAGTCATCTGCCTTACATAGGGCAGATCAAGAGTATTCAAATACAGCTGCAAGCTGAAAACTGTCCCCTCAGACTGGGGAGGGGGTGTCAGGGAGGAGACTTGCCTGGAGGCATGTCCCGGAATCTATATGCCCAAGGAAGATACTTTCAACAGTCATTAGCACCTTCACCAGCCTTTAATGTGGTTACAATCTGAAGCAGGCAGGTAAATTCCTTTCCAGAGCAAGGGAGAGACTGTGGGTAACTCACAAAGATAGATAAAGATTAACAAGCACCCCAACACTGGGGCTAGGAGAGGCCACAATAACTCTTCCTTAAGAGCTAGCGAGAAAAGTTGTGGAGTCAGACTAAAAGGCAATTAAATCGGGGAAATGTATTTATTTAATGAACGTGGCAATAAAGCCTAAAGCTTCTCTACCGATTAAGCTGACAGAGTTCTTCTTTAACCTAGGAATAGTCAAGGATTGCGAGGCTTTGGAGGGATGGATAGTCACCTTCCGATCACTAGGAAGGAATCGATGCTGTCCTTCAGAGGACTTGTAACAGCCAACATTCTAGGTTTCTGCTAAAGAATGGGTGTGAAATCTATGGAGAAACCAAAGACATTTACGAAGGAAGAAATGGTCACTAAATCCTTACTTGTAGGGAAATCATGTAGAGAAAACCACCTTTAAGTTCAGCTTTGCAGTTTGCTTTCATCTTTAGAGAGTAAAGCTACTATCCAGCCGGGTGTGGTAGAAGAGCAGGAAGTCCCCAAAGGCCATAGAAAATGCCACAAGTAAAATGTTAGGTAAAATGAGAGAGCAGAAAGCAAGCCTTGGGACCAAGGCTCCATTAACAAAAAAGTAATAGGTCACTCCAGTTCGAAAACAAAAACCAAACTCTGGAAGTCTTGAAGGAGAGCCAGCAGCAGCTACTAGGAGTGAATGAACAGCTCTTCCTTCATGTTGACTTTAAGAAAAATTTTACAGCAACACTGCTTTATAGTACAAATGTGTGTTTGTGTAAAACACTTATATAAACATAAACATGTTTACATGCATGTATACAATGCATAAGTAATATAGATAAAACATGTAGCTCAATATAAATATCATAACACACACACACACACACACACACACACACACACACATATATATATATATATATATATATATATATATATAGAGAGAGAGAGAGAGAGAGAGAGAGAGAGACTATAAATGAAATTGGAGGGGAGATGGCTATGTAGCTGACACCTTATTATCCTTTGATTATAGTCATGCATGACTATAGACCAGCAAAGCTTAGCCAAGTTGCAACTTTAGTGTAGTTGTACTTTAGAAGAAAATCATATGGGTAGGGATTGCCTGCTATAAGAATCCCTGTGGATTAGATGTTTCTGTGTGGAGAACTCTAATTTCCTTATTGAAGACATAGCCGGGCAATAATGTTTACCTGGGGGACTCCCTAGTCTTTGACCTCATACCAGATGAATCAGGCTGTAACCAACCTGGTGGCCACACCCTTCCATCCTCTCCCTCACCCTTCCAATAAATGTCAATGAACAGACGTACAATATGCACGGAGAGTTCTGGAATTCTACGTCTACCCAAACGCCAGTGGGGTTATGACACCATGCTCAAAAATACAATACGAGAAAAGAGAGAAGAGTTCTAGTTGCAGACAGTCTCCCCAAACACACACTGAGTAAAATGGTAACCCCAAGTATAAGAAAATGGGGGCAGAACCAAACAGTGTTATCCTGACAACCTGGTTAATAGCCCTACCCCACTTAGTAGCTGAGAATTCTGAACACACACTCTAGCAATTTGTAAGGCCTGAAGTTCTTACCAAGTGCTTGTCTACCATGAGAAGGAGCACCAGGCCCATTTTATTATAGATATATGTATGTGTACATGATGTATATGTATATGTGTGTGTGTGTGTGTGTGTGTGTGTGTGTGTGTGTGTGTGTGTGAGAGAGAGAGAGAGAGAGAGAGAGAGAGAGAGAGAGGAATAGCTAGCTGCCCATTTTTGTTTGTGGGTTTGGTATATTAGCTTTGGAGTTATGAATATATTATATTTACTTATTAACAAAATGGTTGAAAATGATTATGTGATTATATAGACTGTCTTTTGATTTCAAATTTTGTCTGGTGTATTTACTCTCTGGCTCTTTAAGGAAAACATCCTGGATGATCTTCATAGTTCCTAGCCAGCACCTCCCTCTTTCTTTCTATCTGCAGTACTGAGGCGCTCCATGCTCTCATCTCCATTTGAATCTGTCCCCTCAGCAGATCTCTCTTCTGTGCCAGCATCCAGAACACACCACAACATGCCTTTCCTTGGCTTGGAGCCTTTTTACGACTGCTCAAAGTGAAATGCAAACGTCCTACCTGATAAATGTAAACACTTGAGCCTTTGAATACATCTCATGGAAGCTGGGGCCTGGTCTTGGTAATATGCTCCCCTGTACATAACAGGCATTAACATGAATTCATAGGATAAAAATGGACAGACCTGGAGTCTTCAGAGCACCACTGAAGTAGAAATGTTTATCACTAATTTATAGATGGATGAGAAGAGATCCAGGAGTGAGGGAAAACCCAATGAGTCAGCCACTGTGGTGAGAGTCCAGATCTTTCTACGATGCCCCATATTCCAACATAGCAGCTTTGCTCCGCTCTATTGCCTGGCACATAGCCCTGGACGCGCAAACGCACGGCCTTCTCCTACAATAAAAATGTTTGCTCATGCATCACTCTCTGAAAGTTTGCCTGCAATCCACAGGAACCAATGTCTGGATTTGGGTTAGTGAGACTTGCTTATTGTATGGAACAGTGGCTGACCCACAAGAATCTGAACATCTTTTCTCTGTTTTCTCTCTCTCCTACTAAGAATCTTGCAGCCACTCCTTTGGCCAGGATTCTGAGTACCTCTGTTAATTAGCTGGGTTTGGATCTCCCCTTGGGCTCCACCATGCTTCTTCAATTATCAGTGGGTTGGTCCGGAGACAGGGCTGCAGCATGCCACTGCATCTCCGCATGCGGACTGTGGTCCTATATTCCATCCCATCAGCAGTAATGTTATCGAAGCCCCGTGTCGTTGTTATTAGCTTTGTGATCTTTACCATGTCGATGCTAGTGCGAATGCTGATGATGCACTTCATTGTTCGAGGTTCTTGAAATTCTTCCATGCCGTATGACTTTTTAATCTTATACACCAATCTCATGACTGCAGACCAAGCTCCTTGGCAGTTCTCAGAAGGCTTCCTCTTCTCTGTCTGGCTTACATCTGAGGCCTTCTCTTCTTACTTCCTTCATATGGCTGATGCTCAGATTTGGTCTCTGCAACGTAAGTCGGGGAATTTCCAGACTTGGACATTGCCCGTTAAATCAAATCCTCCTAATTACCTTTCCTGGGTGTGGATGCTTCCAACAGACAGGTGATATAACTGGTTGAAGTATCTCAAAGCAGGAAGCAGGAGTCTCGTGTTTCCTTTTCCCAGGGACAATCTTGTCACCTCAGATGACCTTCTTCTCTCCAGATCAAGAGCCCTTCAAGCCCAGTCCATGTTTCGTGGTCTCAGTGTTTTTTATTTTGTCTAAAACGGTTCCATAACCTTATTTGTGCCTGGAGGATCCACACCAGCACCTGTTGCCTATGTCATGCAGTACCATATACAGAAGATGACTGAGTCAGCCAGAAGAGAAAATAATAACTTTTTTTCCCCCACAGAGAGATGGAGTAGAAATATGATGGTGTCCTTCCAAGCCGGCCACAAATAAAGGGTCTTGCTTATTTACTTTTTAACCCGGTGCAACCTCTTACTTATCGAGACAACAAATTCACTCCGTTCCTATTATTTCCCTCTTGAGGCCTTCTCCCGAGGCCGGAGAATGAAAAGTCTGCAGCAGTAAGCCGTCGGCCAGCCAGCCTGCTATTCAGTATCTTTTCCTATACAACAGCAACTTGTAAACAAATCAATAAACTTTTCTTATTTGGTGTGCTCCTTTAGAAGCCCGAGCAGCCGCCCGCTGAACCACAAAAGAAACTTAATAGAGCCAACGATCTCCAGTCTGTGCTGTTGCCTCTTCCTCCCCATAGAACGGAGGGAGAGAGAGAGAGCGTATCTGAAGTGTTTAGACCCAGCCCCATGTGACAACGCTAATCTCTATGGAAAGAAAGGATGCGAATATTCAGATTGGGTTTTACTAAGTGAACCTGAGGTTCTTCACTTCAGCAGAGCAGGCCAAGCAAATGTGTTTTCGATACAGAATAAAACACAGGCATCACAAATCCCATTTCCCTTTTACCATTTTCTGCTTTTACAGGGAGAATTCACAGAACTCTGCCTGTAGACTGACAAGCATGGGTCCTTCTCTAGGGAGTAAGTGCTTGAAAGGGACTTGTGATCCTATCAGAATCCGAGATTTCAGAGGTCCCAGTCTGGGGTTAGAAGTCTTTGCAGCAGCCAAGGAAGACAGAGAAAAGGGAACAGAGATGTGTGGGTGGTCACCTTCCAAGATGACCCCAAGTCAACCTCTTGAGGATAGGTTCTCTGACTTTTTTTTTTTAACAGTGGAGTCAGGCAGCATTGTATCTGTGAAGATGGAGAGCCTACCAGGACATCTCGGGAGAGTGTAGGAAAGGCTTTCCCGGCAATGCACAGGTCAAGTCACTCTTTCTGAAGTGCACGCCTCCAAACTAGGTCATGTCATTCATGTAATTGTTGAGTCAACTGGTATCAATTGAATGCAGGTACCACTTTGGGAGAGCGGCCCTGAGCAGACCGACAAGCTCTCTTCTCTCACCAAAGACAGTTTTACTTATCTCAAAGCACATGCTTGAGGTGTGGGAGAGAGGGATAGGAAGGAAAGAAAATGCTTTGCTAGTGCAAAGGATGTCAGGGTGGAAGCAAGAAGTAACCCTATGTTTTCTGCAGACATCTGGAATCCCCAGACACTTCATTGGAACCCTGGGGAGATGTGATCATGGAGAAGTCCTGTCTCTGGTTGGAATCGTGTGCACCCAAGGAATATTCTCCCTTTGATGATCCTTTAAAATAAATTTATATTAGTCTTTACTTGTAATTGTGTATATATGTGTGTATGTGCACATAAGTGCAGTGACAGAAAAGAAGACACTGACGTTCCCCAGAGCTGGAATTACATATGGTCATGAGTCTCCCAATGACGCCAGTGCAGGGATCCAAACCATCTTCTGTAAGAACAAAATGCCCAGAGTTAATGTCTCAGCCATCTCTCCATGACTTCTTTTCCCTGCATCTCAAGCATAAAATTAAAAAAAAAAAAGTATCTTTAGAGTAAATTCTTCAGACAATGCTCACCTCTATATGGTCACCCAAATTGGAGAACAGGACAGCTTCAGAGCTACCCCTACAGCCTGAATACATCCAGGAAGGAAAGTGATTCCTATTAGCTGCCACTTACATAAGGGACCAAATGAAACTGGCCAAAATTAAACACATCCGCTCCTTGAAGATGCCATTGTGGGATGTATCACGGGCACAGCAGGAGCTCTTATACCTCTCAGCCATAAGACCTCATGCCACCTATTTGAGATAGATAGTTGTTAAGTTCCCCATTCCTCAGTTGAGGAGATCAAGGCTCAGCAAAGTGTCACCAGATGCTCAAAGAAACCAGAGCTCGGACAGCCAAGTGAACATCCAAGCCTAATTATGGGATTGAGCCTCTATACTCTCTGAATGGAAGACCTTAGGGTCAATGGAAGACGTTAGCTGTCCAGTCTCCATGGCATGCAGCTCTTTACTCTTCCACCAAAGAGGGAAACATGCCACTCTAGGTCACATGTCATTGACTGAAGCAAGTAACAAGGCTACAGTTATTACCAAGGGGGGCTGGGAATATGCGGAGCAGAGCACAGATGCTTGAGGGGTATATCAATGACTTCCATAACTGATGAGTAGGAAGGGTGTGCACTCGTCCCTGGTGACTGGTCACAGTCCTCACCAGTGTACATCCAGAAGGACGACAGGGGATGAACTGAGCAAACTGTGGCAGCCAAAGGAAAGCATCAAAATCACACCTGGAATTGTTCTGCGGGTTAGACAAGACCAAATACTTCCGTGATCCTGCTTTGGAAAGTCACAAGCATTGAGTTGTATTCTATAAATTAATGGTAAATAAATCTATTCATGGCTATTTGTCCTGTGTGTGTGTTGGGGGGGGGAGTGTTATATACAGGCAAAGTACATGCAGTTTGCTATTTTTGCTAGGCTGGATAGATAACTAGTTCTTAGGATCTGTCTGTTTCTGCCTTCCAATGGTGAGGTTATAGGCAAGCACAGACAAGTCTGCCCTTTTGTGTGTCGGTGTGGCAGAGATTCGAACTTAGATCCTCATGCTTGCACACCGAGGACTCTCGCTCACTAAGCCATCCACTTAGCTGTTTATTTGTCTACGTAATAGAAAGCATCAAAGAGTTTTCTCCCCAAATGCTGTTACGTCCAGGATAAGTGCAGATCGCTTCCAGGAAATGCTAAGGAATGAGAAAAGTAGACGTTGGTATTAACATATAGTGGGATTTTGCATAGCTCTATCCTCCCCTTTAACACTGAAATCTGGAAAAACTTGGAAGTAGTGGATAGAGGACCTAAGTAAAATATCTGTGTCCACACAAACTCAATCCTACTGTGTTTCTTTTCATATTTAAGTAACATGAGTGTATCTTATTAAAATGCAAAAAAAAAATCAACCAAACCAAACCAAACCAAACCAAAACACAAAAAGGAATCAACGTGCTGAGAACATTCTTTCTTTGGACAAGTCATTTACTGTTTACTAGTAATATCAGTCCTTTCCCCAAAACGTTTATTTAGTGTGCATGATGTTTTGACTAATGAATGGTAAAGAATATAGACAATATAGCGCTCGATTTGATGGGAACTATTTTCCAGTGGGAGACAGACAGTGACCGACTAGACAGACTGGGGCTGTCAGGATTAGCTGGAGTGAAAGTCCTTTAGAGAGAAACAAAGCAGGGGAGAGGATCCATGGGCTACAGGGAGGGCAGCCAGGGATGCCTCTCTGAGGAGGTAATGCTTGGATTAAGATGTGGATAAGGCGGGTGACTCACCAGAGAGTTTCAGGAGAGAGTCTTGAGCAGAGTCATACTTTCAGGGGACTGTGGTATGCAAATGAGTGAAGGGCCCTGTGGGAGGTAGACTGAGGCAGACTGAGACCAGAGAGGGACTGACAAGAGGGTATATCCCACAGGTGACACAAAACAGCCAGGATAATGTAACAAAAAAAGTGACACGATCTAACTGTATGCATATACGTATAGTATACACACGCAGATACACCTACATAGTATATACACATATACACACGGACACACATGCATAGATATATAAACAGGCGAATACACAGATACACAGACACTACAGATATGCACATACACAGAGAGAAACACACAGATACACTACAGTCATAATGCACTCATCATGCACATGCGTACACACCAACACATGCAGATATAGGCATGCACACACGAACACACATTCAGAATCAAATGAACATATCTGATTCTAACCCTAACCCTAACCCTAACCCTAACCCTAACCCTAACCCTAACCCTAACCCTAACCCTAACCATGTCACATAGGGTCACATACACATGCATGTGTACAAGGCTAGACCTGGAGTCTCTGCAGTGGGTGGATGGATGGGGGCAACTGAAGAGGCAATCTGGCCCCGCTAAGGAACTGAGGCTTGATGTCTGAACTGTCGATGGCCTTCAGGTCGGGTCGAGTCTTAGAAGAGGGTAGCTGCTGTGTGCTAGAGAACCATCGCTGAAAGTTTGCCATTCATGGCGGAACGTCTAACAACAGTACAAGCTTCACTCTTTAGATGGTGGCTATTGGAAAAAAAGGAGATGAAATCTGGGGATAGTGGGTGGTAGCATTCTGTCTACATTCCATCCCACACTTACCTGGCAACAGCCAGGTATGCTCCTCCCCACAGTTACCTGGCAATAACCAGGTAGGCCCCGCCCACTATAAAAGGGGCTGCTTTCCCCTCCTCCCGCTCTTCCCTCTTGATTCTCTCTTGCCCCCTTGGGCTCTTCCCTTCCCCCCTCCCTTCCCCTCTTCCTCCCCATCTCTCCACCTGGTCATGGCCAGTCTCTCCCTCTCTCTGCCTTTCTCTGCCTCTTAACTAACTAACTGCCCTCTTAACTCCTCTCCCCATGCCCTGAATAAACTCTATTCTATACTGGCTGGTCCCTGAGGGGGAAGGGATGCCTTGGCATGGGTCCGCCGAGGCACCTCCTTCCCCCACACCTCGCCACACCCCCATAGAACATGTTTTATCTCTTTATCTTTTTATAAACACATCTGTGAGCGTGAATTCCTAATTTGAATAACTTGTCACATCAGCTGGTGAGACTCACCCAAATGAGTTGTCCCCCTACTGAGCTGTTTGGCTTCTCATTAGATGCATCTTGCTTCTTGTTACTAACAGCAATGGGCTGACATTTGACTTCATGCCTTTGTTTTTTTGTTTGTTTGTTTGTTTGTTTGTTTGTTTTTAGGAAAACAGACTTCAGGTTGATCATTGTAATAATTGTAGTCTGGCTCTCATTGGTGTCTCTTCTCCAATGTGGGTGAAGATGGGGATTTAGAGCAGAGTGGAAATCCTGCACACATGACAGCTTCTCTTGACAGCAAAGCCTGCTCTTGTGGGTGACCTTGAGCGGAGGTACCATTAATAGCTGTGGTGATTACACATTTTTGCGGTGCTTTGTGTTCCTCCTACAGTCTGGGGGTGTTCACGAACATCTGGGCATCTCTGTGCTTGCCTGCTAGTCATGTGAATGGTATCCAACATGAATGTTTATGGAAAAAGTAGAGGGGAGGGTGTTGTGGTCTACTCCCCGACAGTGTGGGCATTTGTGATGGAAGCTTCTCCAGTAATCACACCTCCCTGTGGTCAAGCACCCCGGCTACGTGATTTGTGTTTGCCCTCTCCATGCTCTGACTCCAGAGTGAACCTTGAGGCTTGTTTTGACCAGTACAACATGGTAGAAGGGATAGGATGTGACTTCCAAGACTAGGCCTCAAGGTCAAGACAAGTCTTCTTGTCTTGAAGATTGCTGCTTCGATGCAGGATCCAGGCTAGTGGAAGATAGTGAGAGACCCTACGGGATGCCAGCACGGCATCCAGAAACGTGAACGAGCAAGCGGGCTTGGAGTCAGCCCTATATGGTGCCATGTATGATCCCCTGGGGACCAGCAGAAGAAATTCCCAGCTGAGTCATCCCAGACTCCTCTTGTGGGAGAGCAAATATATGAACAACAGTTGGTTTAAGCCACTAAGTTTTGGGGCCATTTGTCACCTGACTATAAAATAAAGAGGTTAAAAAAAATAGAAGTATTGACAACAGAGAGGGTGACAAGTAAGGTTTGTCAGGTTGTGGGGGTCCCCTCTGTGGAGTGGCCCAAGAGTGTATTCTTTACATCTTGTTTAGCTACACCTCTCTGAGGACCTGTCATTTTCTTCACAGTTAGTAAACCTGGGGTCAAAAAAGTTCAATTGTCGGCTCAGAGTTTCATATCGAATGAGTAGTGGTGCTAAGATTAAGACCCAGAGTCTGTCTACAAGCCCCAATTCCACTCTTTAGACACACATTTCTAACTTCAACTCTTACAATGCACCCTCTTCTGGTCTGGCGGCTTTTTATCCTGACCACGCATTTATTTGTTTTATAATACATTGTCAAGCTTGGCTCACTTGACTAAGTCACTTAAGCAAATACATTTCAAACAGAAACATCTTGTCACTGGAACTAGTCACCCTGTCTAAATATTTATCCAAGGCCTTCCCTATGGTGAGTTCCTAATTGCTTTACGTGAATGAATTAATTTAATCTTTACAACAACCCATGCAATCAGTGTCGTACCCATTTTGCAAATGGTGAAAGTGAGGTGTGGGGAAGGGAATTAATAGTTAGCTCAATGTCCCCAAAGAAGACCCCTCCTCATGGTTGGCATATTTTTCTCTCAGGCCGTGAGATCTCACCAAGCGACAGTTTGCCAGGGTCACATTTGGCAATATCTGGTGATATTTGTGACTTACATAACAAGGGGCATGATACTGGTAAATGATCAACAAGGATCAGGAATATCACTAAGATTTATAGTGTGAACTAGACCATGCCTTCCACAAAGAGTAATTGTGCTGGCTAGTTTTTGCCTGCTCCACATAAACTCATTGGGGAAGAGGGCACTTCAGCTGAGGAATCCCCTTCTTCAGATTCGCCTGTGGGCATGTCTGTGGAGAACTTCCTTGATGGATGATGAATGCAGGAGAGCTCAGCCCACTCTAGATGGTGCCATCCCTGAGTGGTGATCCTGAGTGGCAAAAGCCTGAGTGGTCGTTATCTGAACAAGCCATCAACACCATCAGCTCACTGTCCTCACAAATGCTATCATTCCCAACCTGCAGGCCTACTGAGGCCCCGGATTAAGAGGAAATGTTTTCCTTCACATCAGACTCAGAATTTGGACCAGTCACCTTCAGACTCTGACAAAATTATAAACAGAAGACATAACAAAACAAGGCAAAGATGTGGACGTTTAAAGAGCCTTAGATGCTCTGAGATGACAAGAACACCCACCAGGATTCCCGCAGAAGGGCCAAGCAGATATCTTCTTGTGGGCCTGGTTCACTGCTGGATATAATTGTTTCCTTCAAGCCTTGCTATGACCTTTTAAGTAGATCAGCTGCAGACATGCCAGCTGTCACCAGGAGCCTGAAAAGGTACTGGATCCTCAGTCCTCAGTCTGCACACCCCCATGCAAGGGTTCCCTGTCTTACCCCGCCATTTTCCTGGGAGTGCTTCTATTTTCTTATTTATTTATTTGAACCACTAAATTATCTAATTAGTGACATATATCGTTGACACATAGGCCACTATGAATATTTACTGCTCACTCTTTCGTGCATTTATCTAAATAGGTGGCATGGCAGAGCCGCGTAATAAGGAGTAATGGTTCTTTAGAAGGAGAGTTACAGGAAATTATAGACGAGGGGGGAAAGTTTTGTATCGTGGGCTTCAGCTCCCGACCACATCCATCAATTCTTCCCGAGATAGAACAATTTCATAGTAATGACAAAAAATTTATAGTAATGAATGAATCAATACCCAGCTCTGCTGCCGTTTCAGATGTTACTTTTATGGGCCCTCCCGTGTCTATTATATATCCCTTAGTGCTGAAGTGAGCAAGTGTGGTGAATGCCGACAGCCACAGGGAGGAAGCAAGGCTCTGGGCTCCTGAGAAGATACTCATTCATCATCATCTCCTCTCTAGCAGACCCATTTATATCTCCGAGTCCCCAAAAGGAGTGGCCAGTGGCTTAGGATGATCAACAACCTAACCTACCAACACTTGTTTTTAAGAATGGAATTTCTGCTTCCCGTGGAGCAAAGAGGAAACGTAGAAGCAAACACATTCAACTGAGTAGACCACACTGTGAAATCCCTTCACAGAGCACAGAGTTGTAGTCTAGAGATGAACTAAATAGACTCTCTCTTTCTCTTTCTCTTTCTCTTTCTCTTTCTCTTTCTCTTTCTCTTTCTCTTTCTCTTTCTCTTTCTCTTTCTCATTCTCTCTCTCTCTCTCTCTCTCTCTCTCTCTCTGTGTGTGTGTGTGTGTGTGTGTGTGTGTGTGTGTGTAAATGGTTGTATTAGCTATTTTTCTTCACTATTAACTAATTACCTGGCAGAAGCAACTCAAAGAAGGAAAGATTGGCTTGGTTTGGGGAGATGCAGTCCACCATGGTGAGGGAGACACAATAGAGTCAACATCTTAGTTCACGACACTAGGAGCAGGAGGCAGCTGCTCCTTCACCATTCAGCAGACAAGAAAAAATTAGAGAGCTTAGGTGGAGTCAGAAGTGATTAACATGACCTCCCCAGACAGTGCCATCCACAGGTGACACACGTTGAGATGCGTGAACATGTGGGGACTTCTGTATTCAAACCACAGCCATGGTCTCCGGGATGACAGAAGAAGCATGCAGAAGCACCCTTTAGAGAACCAAGCAACTGGGGGCTATTGTTTATCAGATATTGACTCTGTATACTGGACAGAAACTTCCTTTCATTTACTGGCTAGAATCCAAATGGGAGTAGTAAAGATTTTTATTTCGTTTTGTTCTCAGTTGGAGAAAGTGAGGATTAGACATCCAGTGTAACTTGGTCAGGACCACAGATCCAACGAGCCAGATTCTGGAGTGGCGTGTTCCTCTTTCTATCTCCACTCTCTCTCCATGTTTTCCATGCTGCTAATAACAGGCTAGCCTACCTTGAGGCTCTTGGCTTGGGCTCAGTGGGAAAGAAAACTTCCCCCAAACCAGAGTTTGTAAAGAGCCAGGCATCGCTACATGTGCCTATAACCTCAGCTTCCAGGAACAGAGACGGGCCTATTCCTAGAACTTGCTGGCTAGCTCAGATAGCAAGTTTCCTGTTCAGTAAGAGACCCTGTTCCAAGGGAACAAGGCAGAGAGCAATAGATGACACCCAACCTCCTCCTTTGGGTCCTATGTGTACAGGTTCAGACATGTGGAGAGGGGGAGTATCAACACACTTATTTTTTTATTAAATGAAAGTGTTTAAAGTTTTAGTTATCTAGATGGCTTGGCTATATTGACCAAACTCAGAGTAAAGAAACCTCCTGCCTCTATGAACAAATCAGTCCTGTTTGTTTACAGAAATGCAGTTATCCCTGGCTTGGTCGGTTTGATTTAGGGTTCTTGTGGTGACTCCATGAAGCTTGAAATGATCAAACATCCTGGGATCTTCTGCCTTTTGAGGTTTAGCTGATCAGCCTCTAATTCCTAAATTCTGACCACTGTCCTTTCAATATTATCGAATGTTAACATATGAAAGAGATAAATTCAAACATCAAAGCACGTGTCTCTCAGATATGCCTGAACTCATCCTGGCCTCATATATCACATTAACGTGGAGAATCCTAAACACGGCCATGAAGCAATCATATAAAAAACACGTTCACTCACATTAGCCCTGGGGCCAGCCATATTATCTGATCAAGGCACTACCTTTCAAGTTCAGGTTTGTCTAGTCATAACTAAGAGCGTGCATTAATTATTGAGCAGATACTTAAGTGGCCCTTGCTTTGTGTCAATGGCGATGAACGATAATAGAATTTAGGGATGATACAATTGCACTTGCTTATGGAACTTTAAGTGGGTGTCCCTGATGTAATTGTGGAATGCTGAAAATAGAGGCATATAGAAGTGTTGGTAATATATGAATACAGGGGTGGATGCCTTTAGGAAAATACCATTTAGGGACTTTTCTATGTTTCCTTCTGACTGACAGAATACCCTAGACTTTTATATCTTATTTGTACCTGAATGAATCTCTGAGGGTTCTATAGTGATGAATTACTACTTCAAATTTATGCCTTTTTATTGATGGCTAGAGTCCTGGGTTAGCCTCTTTCCTGGGGCTTGTCTCTTAGCCAAATCTTTCCAACTGCCATTTTGGTTGCACATACTGCATGGACTTGAATCGGGGTTCATCTCTGTGTCCTTTCCATTGTCCTTAGGATCCACCTTGTGCCCAACTCAGTGACCACAGAACTAGAATTCTGCCCAGTAGACAAATGAACAGGCAATGATCCATGAGAGGCTGGTGGGTGGATGGAGAAATGGGTAACCATATTGCTCACCCTCATTCTTCCAACATCAACAGCAGTGCTTGGCTCCTAATAGGTGGTTATAGATGGAATGAGTATGTGGTTAGGTGACTAAGACATTGGGTGATTGAAAGCAGACATGATTGATGAGTGAGTAGGTGAGGGACAGATGGATACTCCTATGGATAAATGAAAGAATACATTTCTGATGAGGTTACTGGACCCGTGAGTGGGTAAATGCTGGAGCTGATAAGCAGATAGATGATTAAAGAATGTGTCAATGGATGAATAGGTGAGTGGGTGGGTGAACACATGGCTACCTGCCTGGATAGATCCTGGGAGATCTAAAGGCAAGTGAGTCAAAGGAATGGTGGATGAGGGTAGCCAGAAGGCAGGTAGGGCCATTTTGGACCTGATACCATCATCCCCTAGGGCTCTCCAGGAAGTTATTCACTGGGAGAAAGAGAGACATTTTCTTCAGTGGTATATCCTCTGGTAAGGAACACGTGTTCCCACAGATAAACCTTCACCCATGGAAATATGAGCAAGCCTAAAGAAATTCACTGAACCACCATGGCAGAGAAGATAAAAAAGTAGGAAGGATACCCCTCAGGAAGAGGAAGGGTAACAGGGTGCATGGGGATGTGGGGGCTGGGGACAAGAGAGAATAACAAAGTAAATATAGACAAAATACATTTTGTTCATGCATGAAAAGGTCATGGTGAATTCCATTAGTCTATACAATTAATATGTTATTAAAGCATAAACGAGATTAGATGAGTGAAGGTAAGTTGGAACTACGGTTCTTAAGCTAGTTGGGCACCAGAGGAGGACAGGCTAAGATTTCAGCTCTTAGTACAGCCAAACCAAACAGTCTTCTTGGTTGAGGTGAATGATGGTGCTGCCTTTAGGGAGATTAAGAGCATTGCACATAAGGCTATAGAAAGTCTGTCTGTCTGGCCAGAAGAGTGATAATGACCTGTGGTGTCCAAGCACTGTTTATAAAATCACCGAGAGGCAATCAGTGTGTCTCTTGGGTTTTTTGAGGCTACTGTAAGGGGGAGATACAACCTCATCTGAGACAACCTCACGTGCAAGGCTGACCAGGCTCATGTTCAAGTGCAAGCTGCCCTAGAGGGTACTTCCCTGCCACAGACCAGATGACTTGGTTGTCTTGGGATTGCCCTTTCTTTTCTTTCCTACTTCCAACATCCCTCCCTCCTTCCCTCCAGGTGAGATAGCCAGATGACTTCCTCAGTCAAGAGCAATTATAACTGATGCATACATGCTCTGGTTAACTGAGACGAACACTGTGACAGAGTTACACACACACACACACACACACAAAGAGCTTGGAACCAAACAGGCATTACTGTGTAATGATGATGGAGACTCTCTTGTGCTCTCAACATGTGCTTTATGTGTTATGTTTAGTGTAGAAGGTGGACTTAAATAAAATAAATGCATGGCACCTACAGTAACCTAGTCACCATAGGGCTGAATAGTAAGAATTCTTTCCCTGTTTGGAGCACAGCAGATACCTTTAATTTTTTTTTCAGAAACTAAACTTTATTATTTGCATAGTTAATTTTTGCTCTATTATTTTCTTTTTTTATTGGATATATTCTATATTTACAATTCATTTCCCTTTTTCTGGTTTCCCACCCCCAAAGGACCCACATGTCCTTTTCCCTCCCCCTGCTCCCTCATCCACCCCCTCCCACCTCCCTGTTCTTGTACTCCCCCACAATGATGCTTTGGTCCATTCTAGCACCAGTGTCCACTCCTTTCTTCTTGTCAGACATCACTTGTTATGTGATTTATGTCTTTGGCGTTCCAAGATTCTAGGCTAATATCCACTTTTCAGTGACTGCATACCATGGGTATTCTTTTGAGACTGGGTCACCTCACTTAGTATGATGTTCTCCAGCTCCATCCATTTCTCTAAGAATTTCATGAATCTTAAGCAAGCTAGATTCTTTGAATGAATTGATTTCTCCTTCTCCCTCTCTCTCTCCCTCTCCCTGACCTTCTCCCTCTCCCTCTCCCTGACCTTCTCCCTCTCCCTCTCCCTGACCTTCTCCCTTTCCCTCTTCCTTCTCCTTCTCCTCCTTCTCCTCCTCTTCCTCCTTCTACTCCTCCTCCTCCTCCTTCTACTCCTCTTCTTCCTCCTCCTTCTTCTGGAACAACCAACTCACCTGACCTTTACCTGTAGACTAGGTTACTCACAAACTGCAAAATGTGAATTCTCTAGCATACTCAACCATGAAAGCACAAGCCCAGTTCAGCCAGTTAATCTCACAGCATACATGTGAGCCATTCTCCCATGTAGATTGGCTTCTGACAACGGAAGGGAGGCATCTTACTCTCATTCCCTGATAAAAGAAAACTTTTCTTTTCCATGATAAAACAGTGGCAAGGGGCAGCCTAATGGGAGAAGGGCTGACTCTGGCTCATGGTTCCAGGTTCCAGGCCATCATGGTGGAGAATCAAAATGGCAGGTGCATGAAACAGCCAGTCAAGATCAAGAAAGAGAGGTGGATAAACGAATGCATGGTTCCGTCCCACTTGCTTTCTCCATTTTATATCATTCTGCATCTCCTTCCCATAGAATGGTTCCATCACAACTAGGGTGGATCCTCCCGCATCATTAATCTAAAGAAGATATTTTCGAGATCCAACCATTTGCCTACAAATTGCATGAATTCATTGTTTTTAATTGCTGAGTAGTATTCCATTGTATAAATATACCACATTTTCTGTATCCATTCCTCCTTTGAGGGACATCTGGGTTCCTTCCAACTTCCGGCTATTATAAATAAGGCTGCTATGAACATATAACCCAATCACAAAAGAATACACATGAAATGCAATCACTGATAAGTGGATATTAATGAGCCCAAAAGCTCTGAATACTCAAGACACAATTAGCAAATCAAAAGCTTCCCAAGAAGAAGAAAGGAAAGGACCCTGGTCCTGAAAAGACTGGATACAGATTTGTAGGAAAGCATCAGAACAGAGAAATGGGGGGGGTGATTGGGGAATAGTTAGGGGGGAGAGGACTTATGGGACATATGGTGGGGGGGAACTGGGAAAGGGGAAAGCCTTTGGAATGTAAACAAAGAATATAGAAAATAAAGAAAAAAATGACTTTCAAAAAGAAGAAGAAGAAGAAGAAGAAGAAGAAGAAGAAGAAGAAGAAGAAGAAGAAGAAGAAGAAGAAGAAGATACCCACCACACCGCAAAGTCAAGTTCAGAGGCTCACCTATAGGATGATTCTAGATCCTATCAAGTCACATTATCACAGGAAGGATCTTCATTATTAATCACATGTTCCCTGTCACTGTGGGTATTATTAATTTAGCATTAATTCTAGCAAGATAGGTATCTATTTATTTACTCTACTATCTATCATCTATCTATCTATCTATCTATCTATCATCCATCCATCCATCTACCTATTTAACTATTTATCTCTCAGGTCATCTGGGTGCATTAGGAGCATGGTCCCTTAGCTTTTGAGGTAAGGTCAGATGAGCTGCAAGTTAATGCTGTTTTCCCACTTATTCACTCATGCTATAAATGGCTTTTTTTTCTATACTGCCCTTTACCCCACATAGACAATGAAAAGTAGAAGACTGTCAACTTTTCTGCTACTGGGTAACTGTAACAAACACCCAATGGACAGTCTAAACTAATAAAATATTAGAAAATGTACAGTTAAACATTGGTCTTGTTCAAAGTTATCTGGAGGGTTTTGTTCACGACAGAACACCTGGATGTTAGTACAACATCTGGGAGCGGGTTAGTGAGAGGTCTTTGGATACAAGCAATGAAACCTGGCTCTTTAGAACACATACTTAAAAATGAAATGTATCCTAAGGTGGCAGGAGCTCACAGAACACAGGGAATGGTTGGGAAGTGGTGGGAGCCAAGAACCTACAAGCAGCCTCTTGACATTGAGACATTGCCAATCTTGAGGCACTTACTACCTTCCTGGTGGGTGGTTACATGGTTAATTGAAAGTGTGACTGGCCTAACGTCTCAAAGGGATCCTAGTAAGTAGATTATGAGCAAAGATGTCCACAGTGGCCAGAAAGAAGAGAGAAGGGAGACATTCCCTTCTCATTCTTAAGTGCCAGGCTCCTAGATCATCGTTCCAAAGTCTTAAAAATCTTCTACTTCAGTTTCTCCACTGCTTCCAAATTAACCTCAGAAAAGTGCTTGCGAGGCTGCCGAGCACGGTCAAGATGTCTCTGGCCCAAACACAAGATGCTATATGGTGGAAAAATCTTGCTCTCTGCTAGAATCCTGTTACAATCCATGGAGCACTAGAACATCTATTATGGGTACTCTAAGGACGAAGCTTCAGACTTTGCCCTGGCTTTTGTCAGCTTAAAACTCTTAAGGTAGTTTACACAAAGATTTGTGTGTCTGAATATTTCCCTGGCAGGTTCTCATTACAGCCTAGATAACACAAACCCTAAATATTTGTGGTTAGGAACAGTGAGGCATTTTTGAGTTGTCTGACATCTTCTACCCACGTAAGTTACCACTCAGGATCAATACACAGCTCAGAAACAAAGGGAAAGGGAGGGATTCTGGGAAATTTTTCTATGATTTCTGCATGTCTGGATTTAAACTCTTCAGCGCCTTTCTTCTGCTTGCCTTTTTGTCTGTCTGTGTCTATCTCTCTGTCTTGGTCTGCCTCTGTCTGTTACTCTGTCTCTCTGTTTCTGTCCCTCTCTATCTCTGTATTTGTGTCTCTGAGGAGACCCTCTGAATGCATCTCTCTTTCTCTATGCCTCTCTTTTTTATCTGTCTCCATCCTTCCATATTTTAGACACCCCCCCACACACACACACCACTCACTGCTTCTGTCCCCCAAAAACCTCTTTTTAGAGCCACGGAAAGGAAAATACTGACTTCTCATATTGGAGCCTAGTCACCCAACAAAAGTGTCACCCAACATGGCATGCCATCTCTAGGTCAAGGGTCATACCCTTCAGACCCTTTGCTTCCATAACAGCCTGTTCTCATGTCTTCCCAGTTCAGCAGCAGGGCTACGCCACGTTGGGTAAACATAAGACTGTTTATATATATAAAAAAATGGAGATTCCCTTTAAGCGCTCTGCCTGAGCCTCTCCTAAGTCATATTTACATTATTATTGTTTATGTTTCCAGAAGCTGGCAGAAGAACAGCTTCTCTGCAGTTTCTGTGGTTTTGTGATTCACCCTGGAGGAGGCAGCCGTTCCACACAGGGGGGGGGGGATGTACAGTCAGGGAAGCACCAAGCAGATTAGAGTTCCCTGGTTTGTGGGATCCATGGCCTTAACTTCACTGTGCAGCCCAGCGCCTGGAGATTTCTGAGTCAGTTTTCAAATTCCCAGACCTGCTTCTCCGTTTTGAGTTCCTGAGGTGACCCACAGGAACAAACCTTTCTTATGCCTGGTGCTTGCTGCTGCCCGTGTCTGGGGGAAGATGGAGGTGTATTCCCTTGCTGTAATTTCAGTGTACACTTGGCTACTACAGCAGTGTTCCAGAGCATGTCCACAGAGCATGCCCACAGAGCATGCCCACAGAGCATGCCCACATTGGCCTGCCCTTGCAGCCCTGCTGTCGGCTGCTGCCTCAGCAACTGGCCTGTGCACATGGCACCCATCCAGAAGTATCCCAGGCTTAGATGACATTGGTGGGGGAAAGTGGGAAATCCCACCTCCAGGGTCAAGCCAGAATGTTCTTACCACATGGTGAGCCATCATCACAAGCCATGATTTGGGTATGCCCAGCTCATAAACTGGTAGACATAAAAATATTTTTATCATATGTGCTAGTTTGACTTAATGATAATGTAATATACAAACTAGAGGCATCTGAAAGAGAGGGACTCAATTTAGAAAATGCCTCCATAAGATCCAGCTGTAGGTCACTTTCTTAATTAGTAATTGATTATAGAGGGTCCAGCCTATTGTGGGTGGTGCCATACCTGGACTGGTGGTCCTGAGTTCTATAAGAAAGCAGGTAAAACAAGCCATGGGGAGCAAGCCAATAATCAGCACCTTCCATGGCCTCTGCATCAGCCTTTGCTTCTAAGTTCCTGCCCTGTTTGGATTCCTTCAATGATGAACAGTGATATAGAAGAGTAAGCCTAGTAAACCTTTTCTTCCCCAGCTTGCTTTCCCGTTGTGGTGTTTCATTGCAGCAACAGAAACCCTGATTAGGATATTATAAAGGCACTAATTGGCAAGAGCTAGGAGTATTGAAAATGCAAGGCAAGCCAGGGAGATCCTTTTTAGAGGATAGATGGATATTTGGGTGTGGCACACTGAGGATTCAAAGGAGCCTCGTATTATGGACACACTGGAGGAGTCTGAAACCAGAAAGATCGGATTCACATCCCATTAGTGTCCACTTAGGGTCTCTTGGTTTTCCCACCTCATATACCCATCTTTTACCAATTTTGCAAGCACCTCACGTCTTGGGTACTTTATGCTCTATCCTTTCAACCTCTAAGACAAGATCTAGTCATAAACAATACCTGGGGAACCAGTGTTTGAATGCAGAATCTTTCTCAAAGTCTGTTAACTTGGACACCATGGCTCAGCTCTGAAGCCAACCCACTCCTCTATTTTCCTTTCTCCAACAAATACCTGTGAATACCTACTCTGTGCCAGGCTCTGTGCACAGTGATGAATCAAACACATGGGCATTTCTTATTATTGACCTTGACTCATGAGCCAGGTGATACTTATGTAAATAACAGATGTGTAAATTATTTAAAGCACTATGAAGGGAATGTGTGTAACATTTTATGAGGTTATAAAGGTGAGCGCCTGAGAATTCGGAAGTGAGGGTTGTCAGAACAGGGTAGTGGTTGAGTCGAAGAACAAAAAGAAATTCACACTGAGCTGCAAGGTAGACCAAGAGTCCTATAGTGAGTTCTGGATATCTTGGGCTACTTAACAGATCATCCCCTAAAACGGTTGTTTGTAAGGAGTCGTTTATCCATTTCTAAGATGGACTGCATTTGGCAGGATGGATTTTGTTTGTGTTTTTGCTCCATATTTTGAGTGAGTGCAAGACGTGTTTTAATTGTTTGTCCCAGACAAGCGGGATCGCTCCTTTGTATAACTGTAAACCTATAAGGCCAGTGATGCAGTGCCTGTATTTGGCTTCAGCCTGAACTCTGAGCTACTCAGACCACAGTCACTCATGGAACACGAAGAGGCTAAAGAAGCAGTTATAGGTCTTTTCAAGACCTCACCTCATTAGTCTTAGAGTGAGTCCTCTCCCCCATTCTACTGGTCATAAGAGTGGTCATGCCACGCCCAGCAAACGGTGCCTCGTCGCTTCCATTCAGGCTTAAGATTATGTGTATTTTGAACAGTCTCTCTCATGTGCATACAACATTTTTGCTCTTACATAAACATAAGGGTTTAATTACAAAAAAATCAAATATTTTTAATATTTTTCTTCCATCATTCCTCAGTGTGTGTGTGTGTGTGTGTGTGTGTGTGTGTGTGTGTATGAGATTGGTTGGATTTTTCTAAAAAAATATTCAGTTTAGTTTACTGGCTTTGGTTTCATTAAAAAAAATATCCTTACAAAAATTTTGGCTTAGGATTAGCGTAATATTTCCAGCAATTTCTGTAATGTCTCTAAACATACTTCTGCCTTTTTCCGTTACACGTTTATTCAGAGAAGTGTTATCCATTTTGATAATTATAAAATCAGGATGTTGCTCAACTTTGACAAATGTTGAAGATGCCTTGTTGAAGATGTCTTCAGTACCAAATACTCAGCCCCCTTTCCCCCTTTGATGGTGCTGGGAATGTAACTCCTCACCTTACACTTCTTAGGCAAATGCTCTCACCATTCAAAGACCCCAGCTAGGATCCAATTCTCCATGTCAAAACAAACAAGCTGACAAGAGCATCCATCTTTAAAATGCACATTTTTTCAACTTTAAAAGTCTAAAATCATATGCAGACCAAGAATTTTTTTGTCTCGGAATTAATTAGTGTTAGTAAACGTTTACTTTGTTTATCTATTTTATATATCTGAATGCCCCAAATTGGCTTATTTCATAGACACACAAGGCCTCATGCATTTGGGTTACTTACTCATTCAAACAGAACAAAACAAAACAACAACAAAGGCACACACAGTTTATCATGGGCTGCTTAGGTCAGACTAGGGGGCGTTTCCCCCTTTCCATGTAAAATGTCATTTCATTTATTTCTAACAGTATCTCTGTGAGGCCGACAGAGATTGGCTACTTTCTGTTACTCTAATGAGATGCCTGAGGTGGATAGTTTAGCTGTTACAAAGGTACATATTGGTTCATGGTTCTGGGGAATTCAATTTAAGATCAATCACCTTATTGCTTTGGTTTGCCTAGGCAGAGTCCTGCATCACGGCAGGAGGCGACAGGGATCCAGCCGCATATATTGAGGCAAGGATCAAAGAGAGACAAGATGAAGCCAGGGCTCCTTGATCCTCTCTAAGAGCTGATCCACCACAGCGGGAATAAAGAAACCCTGTCACTAAAGGGCCAACCCCACCTCATGATAGGTCCACCCTGGGGACCAAGAGAACTAAGCCTTTATTACATTGGCTTTCGGGGAACATGTACTGTGCAAACAATGACAAAGTAAGTTAATTGAGTAATCAATTAGCGTGTGTGTATGTGTGTGTGTGTGTGTGTGTGTGTGTGTGTGTGTGTGTTTGTGTGTGTGTGTGTGTGTGTGATTGGTTGGATTTTTTCTTTCTAAATATAGGCAGTTTGGTTTCCTGGCTTTGGTTTCATTAAAAAAATATCCTTATAAGAATTTTGGGCTTAGGATTAGCATAATATTTCCAACAATTTTCGTAATGTCTCTAAACACACCTATATGTATGTGCTTCGCTCAGTCTCTCTTTGTCTTCGTTTTAAGGCAGTGTCTCTCACTGATACAGCTCACAGATTGGGCAGATTTGGCTGGCATTCTCCAGAGATACTCAGCTCTCTACCTTCTCAGGACTCTCTCTCTCTCTCTCTCTCTCTCTCTCTCTATATATATATATATATATATATATATATATATATATATACACCCTGCCCCTCTGCTTGACACTGCCCTGCCTCCCTGCCTGGCTTTTTTGTTGCAAATGCTGGGGAGCCGAACCCCTCTTGCTTTCGAGGCAAGCACCTCAGCAACTGAAGGTTTTCCCTAGTCCCTTCCCTTTTCCTTTGTATTTGGTATAAACGGCAATACCCGGAGAATAGGAACTCTCAAGCCTAACACCAGGAGATGATGCCTTCAAATCCAGGCTTGCACTCCTTCAGACCCTTAAGCCAGGAGCCTAAGATGAAAAGTGAGATGAACCAGGGACGCGAGCAAACTTACAACCTGAAACTCACAGCGCTACCTCTCCCTGGTGGCATCGAGTCATCTCGCTGAGCCCTGAGGTTAACTGAGTTGGCCCCAAAGGACAAGAGGTCAGAACTGATGATAAAGCAAATATCTGATTCCCGCCACAATTACGGAATAATAACCACTAGTTATGAATCATGAAAGGATCAGCAGGAAGCCAGTGGGTTGAGAGAAGGTCCGATGACATCAGAATTGGGGACACTTTGGCCTAGCCCCAGGTAGACTCTCAGAACATGTGACTGGTGATCAGGGCAGGAGGCTGGGGCAGGGTAGTAGGGAGGTTCTGAGGCTGGGCAGACCACCAATGACCTGTCAGGTTTAATTTGGAAGGGGAAAGACAAGATGTTTCCATTCTGAGACCAATGCATGGAGACCGCAGAATGCCTGCTGAAGACTTTCGTGATAGGGACAAGTGGGGGTCTGACACCAAGCCTCTCCCCTTTCTGCAAGCTCAGCACTCTGCCCTTGGTGAGCAGACACACATGTGGCTGTTCCTGGAGCCTCCAGGTACTCTCACTTCTCATCCGTCAGCTCCAGGATGTCTCTGCGCCTAACCCACATGAACTACGCTAATTTCCGTATCATTTCCTGTCAGAAGGGACTTCTCCCTTCTGTCTCAGTCTGGGCTATGACCTGGCTTTGCTTCTTTGCTTCTGTACCATAAGAAGGGAAACAAATACATATTTAAGGAGATGGCTCAAAAACTCTCCCTAAGTCAGACCATCTGTGTGGGTAGAAGCTTTAAATTTTTTTTTGTCTGGGAAGTGGAATTTCTTCTTATTTTCTCCATTCTTGGGAAAACCTAGGGAACAACAACAAAAAACAAAAACCTCAAAATAAAAGAAAAACAAGTCTAAAAAAAAAAAAGAACAGGAAGTAAAAGAAATTAAGATGCCTAACGGATATTTCAGAAAAATGTGAATAATTTGGCATTTCTCAGAAGGAATGTACAAATAGAGAAAGAGCTCAAATTACCCAGGAGTCTGCGTTGGTCCTGGAAAGCCAACAGTACAAGTTACTCATTCTTTCCCTAATGACATGAACCTGTTCCTCCTGAGGTCAGCTTCTTATGAAAAAAAAAAATCAAAATCAAAAACAAAAACAAAAACCCAATAAGTAGGTTTTGAAGTTCAGAAGAAAAACCATGGAAAAGGAGCTTCACTCCACTAGTATGGCACCCTGGTGAAATCAGTAACTGGCTTGGCGACCATTTTGAATCGCCCTGCCCAACAAGGTCACTGTGTGCCCCCACTGGCTGAGCAGAGGTATCTCAAAGCTTTCCAATTTGTTCCTTGCTTAAGCTAAGTCCAAACCCAGCCGATTCATCTCGTTTGAGTAGTCAAAGGAATAATTAAAAATTGTTCCCTGTTAGGCCAGCATGCTGACAGGTTTCCGTGGCTGATGGGACTTCAGTGGTCACTTTAGTCTCGATGGTAACAATGTTGAGGCCAGGCAGGAGTC
Source organism: Apodemus agrarius (assembly GCA_964023405.1). Lineage (NCBI taxonomy): Eukaryota > Metazoa > Chordata > Mammalia > Rodentia > Muridae > Apodemus > Apodemus agrarius. Next base: position 13,313,779 of record OZ030024.1, read on the forward strand.
TGGAGTGAAACAGGTGCTGTCGATGTCAAGACCAATTCACATGCCAGTCAGATGAAGACCTCCAGATGAAACACCAGAGCTCCTCAGCTTTGAACCAGACAGAAATGAGTGTCTCGCAGGCTGATAAAAAGAAAGAAAGCCTAGCACAGGTGAGGTTGATCGATGGAAACTGCTCCCCCTATTTGTTTATTTATTTAAGTTAAGACTGCTCTCCTATTTGGTCCATGAGGTGGTGCTCAAGAGATCAAGGCACTTGTGATAGAGAACCATCCTTAAAAATCATTAACAATCTTAACCTTTCATTAACAATCACCTAGGAGACGAACCTCTGGCTGTGTCTGCAAGGGTGTATCCAGAGAGGTCTGAGGACAGAAGACCTGCCCTGAATGTGGTGTCGCCCTACTCAGATTGAATAAAGAGGAGAGAACACAAGCAGGGTAGCAGCATTCAGTCCTCTCTGCTTCCTGACTGAGAAAATGTGGTCAGTTGTGTCAGGCTTCTACGGTCGCCATTTTTGCCCAACCCCCACTTCCTTAGTGATGGTCTCTCTCAGGGGTGAGCCAAAAATCCTCTTCCTTTCTGCCTTAAGTCACTCTTGTCACTCAGTACAAATATATATGTATATGTATCCACACACATAAACATATGTATATACTTATGTATGTATGTACATACAATATATATATATGTACACACACACACACACACACACACACACAAGTATCTAGAAAGTCCCCTGAACGTGGGAATATCTGCAACCCCGTGGGTTTTCTGCTCGGCTGAGGGACGTTGCCTGCCCTCTAGACATATTTTTCTGAGGTGTAAATCAGGAAGCTAGTGGTTTCGAGGTATACCCCTTGGAGTCCCAAATGTCGCTCACTCACAGACGTCAGCCAGATCATCTCTCTCCCTCGGGTGAAAACACATGTGAGCTTTTATTTATTGTGAGATTTTTGCTGTTTAGACAGAGGAAAAGTTTTGTTCCCTCTAACTCAGCAGTTCCTGAGTTCTACTGAGCACAGGCCTTCTTCATCCAGGGCCTATGAAAATGCAGATTCTGATTCAGGAAGCCTGAAGCAGGGCCTGGGAATCTGCTTTTCTCTTTCCTCCTTCCTTCCCTTTCTTCCTCTCTTCCTTCCCTTTCTCCCTCTTTCTTCCCTCCCTCTCTGTCTCTGTGCCTCTCTTCTCCCTGCCTCTATCTTCTCTCTTATACACATGCCAGGCTGGCCTTGAACTCACTAACCCGCCAAGGATGATCTCTGACTTCTGATCTTCCTGCCTCTACTTCCAGGGGTCTAGGATGACAGACATTTGTTTGTTTGGTTTGTGCGTGCTAGGCACGTGCTTTACAAACTGCAGTACACTCCCAACTCCAAGGATCTAAAGTCATTAAAAAAACACTTTCATCAGTTCTTTGAGACCTTGATGCAACATATTTTGAGCACATCGGAGGACCTGTTGTTCATACATTCACGGAACTGAGTTCTAGATCACAAGACCAGAAGAGGAACTTGTCAAACACTTGACTGGTGTTTCATTTAGATGGCAAATTGGCCAGTTAGACCAACACCCTAGAACTTGATGAAGTGCTCTGTGATAACTTATTTGTGGAGGCTTGGTGTTTACCATCCAGTGGGACTAGGAATAAAACTTTCTCTTATTTTGGCTTTGAAGTCTTTCTGAGCACTGGGGATTAGAGGTTAGGGGAGTAATCCTATATAGTAGCCCTTGATATGGTTTCTCTCCCTCTTGAGGTCCCCAAGTGGGTGTCGAAAACAGAGACCAACCCTGGAGTGTTGAAATAGCAGGTAGTATCTGAAGCTGGCTCAACCCCAGCAGCAGAGACATTTATTTGGTGGGCCAACTCGTTTATCTGGAGTCTCCAAAGAGAAGAAGAATGATCACTAGAGGAAAGTTGAAGTCAAGGTGAAATATCTAATATGTGCTAGGCTCAGTAGACTCCCTCCCAGTTCCTGCTCCAGCGGGGCGGCTGGAGAATTTACATGGCGACCTTTCAGTTGGATTTGCTCCTATAGGAATAGACTTATCACCCCAGAAAAAAGGGCCGATGAGGGAGTGGCCCCGGGAACAGTAACATTACTCGGTTACTCAATAGAACAGGCCTCATTTCATGGTCATGACAGAAGGACATTTTGGTTTCATTACTGCTCTTTATCTGGTCACCACTCCAATGAGTATTAGCAATTTCAGATCCAGCGTGACTCAGAGGCCAATGGTCCACAGGGCACATTGTAAATCTCCTGGGCTGTGGAACAACGGGGCGGCCTGAGATACAGTCTTTTCTTAGTATCATTAGAAATCAAATCCAAACGTGACATGGGGGTAAAGATGAAAGAAACTAGTGGGGAGAGATAATAAAGATACAGACAGCTTCGTGGGCCAGAACCAAAGGCTGAAGGGAAAGAGCAGGTAAATAAGAAAGGGCAGAGTTTTACTTTGCATTTCAAGTCATGTGACCACTGACTTTGGAAGTGAACTTTGGTTACTAAAAATGTGACTAAAAATGTCACAAAGACCTTGTGAGCACTTACAGAAACAAAAACTGGGAGTCTGTACAGGAGAAAGAAGCCTCTTAGGTGAAAGAGAAAGGTTAGGTGTGTGTGTGTGTGTGTGTGTGTGTGTGTGTGTGTGTGTAAGGAGTAGGGAGACAGGAAACAGAAGAAAGGTTCTCATTTTCCATTTTAAATTACATTTATTTATTGTGGGTGTGGTTTGTACATGTGGAGGTCAGAGGACACCTTCTCAGGTCAGAGGACACCTTCTCTTCTTCCTCTAAATGGGTGCTAGGGATTGAACTCAGGTCCTCAGGCTTGGTTGCAAGCGCCTAGAACTTCTGTGCCATCTCATCAACCCCAGACTCTTATTTTCTCTCATTAATTTTTAAATGTTGTTCTAGAGTCTTGCTAAGGGGTTGTTTGAGTTTCCATCCCACAGGACAGAACCTGAGAGTGTAGAAATTACAACATTAGCAGTGATTTCTGCCTTCGTGGAACTCATAATTCACTGGAATCCCGCCACTCATACTGTGTGGTCTGCCGATGACCTTCTTTGGGCAATTGTTTGTAGAACTAGTCTGGAGCCTCATCCCAGTCCGCTCGGATTGAAATGCTCCTTTGAAGCTGGCCATTTGTAGGTGCATTCTAAGCTCAAGAAAAACATGGAGCATCAAATCAAGGCAAGATGGGAAGTGGGACCTGAGGGGTGTTGGTCAGGGAGGGACCCAGGCTGGATGGGAGGAAATGGCCATCTGGACACGCATAGGAATGAGAGATGGGGACAGGGCAGACAGGGGTAGGTTGTGTGGGTGTTTCTGCGTCCGTTCTCCCACCTGTAGGGATGATATCTCGCCAGCCTCAGTTCCTTCCTCTGTAGAAAGTTGCTAACAGTAGCTTGTATTTTCCAAAGTGGACAAGAAGATGAAGAATTGGAACTAAACAAATATTTGCCACAATCTTGGTGCCGACTAATGTTGGATATTTTTTAGAATTTCTTTTTCAGAAAGTTATTTTTGTGCATGCTGGTGGTGGTGGTGGTGGTGGTGGTGGTGTGTGTGGGTGTGGGTGTGGGTGTGTATTTATCTTGTGTGCAGGGAGCCCATCTTTGTGCATCTTTAGGAGGAAGCCAGAGATCAAACTTGAGCATTCATCCTCAGGATCTGTTTGCCTTGATTTTTGAGGCAATGTTTCTCATTGGCCCAGGGGTGCTCTCTGATTTACTTAGACTTGATGGCCAGCAAACCTTAGGTAGTCTTCTGTCTCTGTCCTGCCAACACTGGGATCACGTGTGCTCAGTAGCATGTCCAGCTCTTGAAAATGGGTGCTGGGTCTCAAACCCACATTCTCCTGTCTATCCAACAGAGGCTTTGCCTACTGAGCCATCTTCCTGGCCCTGTGGTGGTGTTTCTGTAATGTAGCTGTTCTGAGGACTACCTGTGGTGACACACTTCCCCTGCAGAGGTGTACAACAGGACAACAAGCTACACCATGGTAGAGACAGAAAGCAAAGGCCCAGCGAAGCACTTTATAAGTTAACTGTTATTACGTTAATTGTACATGTTTATGGGGCATGGCGTGGTGCTTTGATTCACGTGCACATCTGATCCAATCAGGCTAATTAGAACTTGCTATTGGAGTTTGGGGCCTTCCCTCTGTCTGATTATTTTCAAAATTCGGCTTAAGCACCACTTCCCCTTTTAAACTATCCCTTTATTTATTTTTATCTCTTTATTAGTATAAAGGCTACATTGCCTCTAATTATATAATTATTCAAAGATAATATCAGCAATAATCATACCTAGGGTTCTTTAAACATATATTCATATAACATGCCAGGGGAACATACAAATGCCCTTTCAAACGATGTCTCAATTTAATTATTTCAAACGCTCTAGGTGATTTTGAATGTTTTTGCCTCCCATTTTCTCATTTAGGGAAAAATGAGGCCTGGTGAACAGAAATATGGCTGTCCTGTGGTAGAACACCGGAGCAGGTGATGGGCCTAAGGGGGAGGGTCATGTGACACACTGTCCCTCACCCATTTCCTTCCGGCATTTGTTCACAAGGATATCCCTCAGCTCCTAATTTTATCTCTGGGATATTCAGAATCCCAGGGATACTATTCCAGGTTTCCATGCCTGGGTTATTTAATTGAAACTCTTATAGGTGCTACTTTAAATGTCTTGGTAGATGCTGGTAAGTTCCCAGATTGGACATTCTTAATATGTGTATATATGTGATAACCCGGAGAACAAGCTGACCCAAACAGGTGACCCTTTAAAGAGTTTCACCTGTAGGCCACTGACTTAGATCAAAAAGAGTTAATAGAGCACCATTGGCTTAGAAGACGAGAAAGGTCATCTGTAAGTGCTACGGGCGGGCCTCTTGAAGCCGAGAGTGACCCTACGGACATCCAGGAAAAACACTGGCACTTTATTTGTATTATATGACAGGGTATATGAATAGGTATTGCAGGAGCAGCAAGGAGCCTGACTCAACATACACGGGGATGAACTTTGGAGAAAATTCTTTTCTAGAACTCCGAGATAATAACCCAGCAGGAGGGGCTGGAGAAATAGCTGGGGGAATGACTAGAGGGGCTGATGAGGCTGGGGGAATGATTAGAAGGCCAGGAAAGGCTGAAGGGGTTGGACAGATGGGTAGAGAGTTAGCCAGAGAGACGATTGGAAAGAGTGCCGGAGAGCTCCTTGGAATGGCTCAGTGGTTAAGAGTGCTGACTCCTCTATCGAAGAACCATAAAATCCAGATCCCAGCACCCAGTTCAGGAGGCTCACAAATGCCTGTAGCATCAGCTCCAAGGAATCTCACATCATCCCAGACCCTCATGGGCACATGCACATGCACATGTGCACAGACACGCATAAAGATAAATTAAAAAAAATAACATTATAAAAGTCCGACTGGAGACACCCTAACTTTGACCCTTCAGTTCTCTGAGCCAAACTTCCTGGTTCTCTGACCCCATGGGCTGCGGGATGGTGACTCTGAGTCCTGTCAAGCCACTGCCTTGAGGGTCATTCACTGCAATAACAGGTAAATATTGTCTCCATTTAGGGACACATCCCCATACCTTTCTGCTTTACATGTATTTCTCTAAGTCTTCTTTTGGGGGAGTCAAAGGACATTGTTGCACCTTTCTTCTGAGCATGCAGACATGAAAGGTATTCATGACTTCTAGAATGGAAGACTTATCAGCTGACCCTTTCTGCTCTCAACATAGCGCCTGGCTCCATGCTTCCCAGATTCAAAGTCCGATCTCTCTGGACCTCGGTGTCTTCTTCCATAAACCTGGGATAATAGGGTTGTTGGGAGCACTAAATGATACAGCGCTCATAAAGAAGTTGCTCGATTGCCTAGCGCATGGAGATCAGTCGATGTTATCTGGCCATGATCTTTACCTGAGTAGTTTAATGAATGAATGGGTTCCAGGAATGAGATAAGATATTGTTGCCCTTAGCACAGCTCCTGAGTTTTGAAACTCCTGCCTCAGTTTGCTTCCTGTCAGGCCATCAGACACTCCTGGATCTGGGAACATAGAAGTGGCCTCTTGGGTCAGATCCCAGGATACAGCATTGCATTTAAACTGCTCAGAAATGGAGAATGGCACTGGGGCTCTCTGTTCTTGCATACACTGGACCAACAAGGACAACTAGGTCTTCCAAACTGTTGAGTCAGGCTGGGGATACTTTCCTGAGGACCCCCTGAATAAAGAGCTGGTTAGACTAACAAAACCCTTGAGTTAGTGGCCCTGGGTAGACAGGGACAGACTTGGGTGACTGTTTCCTTCACAATTCTTCTGTCCCCCGAGTCTGCAGAGAGGTAGTGACAAATATCTTCCTGTTTCAACTGATTTTTAACTGAGTGTAGACTGTTTCTTCATGTTATTTTTTTTGAGTATTTTATTGATACTTTGACAATTGTATAGATGTCTACACCAGTCACTCTACTCCCAAACCCCACCTACCATTTCACTGGCAATCCTGAAAAAATATACTTCTTCTGTCTTCATAGCCTCTTGTTTGTTTTTAAATCACCAAGTCCAGCTGGTGCTGCTTGCTGAAATACAACTGGTTGGGTTGAGCCTGTGAAGTTCTGCAGATAGCCATGTTTGCCCCAAGTTCCTGAGTATAAATGCCACTCATATCTCCTCCAGATCTGACATTGTGTTCACCCCTTCCCCCATCCTCCCCAAGCCTTGGCGGCTTGCTGTAGATGTCCCGTTTTAAGTACGGAGCTTTCAAGACTCCCGTCTTTGAGGATCCTACCTAGTTCCAATTCTCAGCGTTAATTTCTGGACGTTCCACTGCAGGAAGAAACTTCTCCGGCCAATATTAAAAAACAACAACAAAGAAAAACCCCTACTTATCTTAGGACAACGTGGTTATAACATGTTTATGGCCTGTTATCTCTTTTACTAAATTATATCTTGCTTCTTCAGATAAGAATGCATACTAAGCCAACCAACCAATTAAAAAAGCAAAAACAAAACAGTTCTGCCACTTAAAAAAACAAACATTTGCCTAGCATACAAGGCCCTGGGTCCAATTCTTCATATCTCAAGTTAAATTTATAGAATAATTTTATTTAAATTATATTTTCGTTTTACTTAGGGACTCTTCCTCTATGCCCTTCTACTTTATATTTTGTTGTTATTTTAGACAGGGTCATTTCACTGAACTTGGAGCGAGGTGTTTCCAGAGCACTGGATGGATAGGGAGGTCTGGGGACCCAGCTACCCCCAGCCCCTCATGGGGTCACAGGTGCTTGCCACCAGACCCAGCTTTTCTGTGAGTGTTGGGGATCTGGAATCAGCTCCTCACACCCATATAGCAAGCAAATGTACTGCCTGCAAAGCCACCTCTCTAGCCCTGAATTGTATTTTTAATAAAAGAACTGTAAGCCTGAACCCTGACACGGAGTGGCAGCTGCATTTTGTATTAGAACTGGGTGCTGTCTGGCCAGGAAACCAGGAGGATGGTCTCCACACCCCAGCCGGAGTCTCTTTGAACCTGACAACAGATTCTGGTAGGAAAACTCTATTCACACCCTACCTATGCATTATTTGCAAGGTTGCCATGTATGTGTGGATTTCTATTTAAGTCTCTGCCTCGTCCTTAGCCTCGATTCTAGCACGTTAGACGCAGCCCGGGGGGGGGGGGGCAGCGGGGAGGAGGAAACGGAAATATTTGAAAATAGCTGGTCAATGCAGTGATCTGTTTTTGGTTGAGGGGTAAGAAACAAAGAATAGAAGTGCTGTGTAGACTTGGATCCAGCGAGCGCTCCTGCCTGGTGTGTGGAGGAAGGCACTAAGCCTTCCCAGTGAGGGCCGGGGAACAATGGGCCATCAGAGACTTGATGTTATGTAACCGGGTGGTTTGAATTCACAAGTGTCAAGGCAACAAATAGAGGAGAAAGTCTGCCCTCCCACTCCACGGTGGGTGGGAGGGAACAGGCCCCTGAGACCGCTCGCTCTGCTGCCCAGGCCCCAGGCTCGGGCTCCGTCCCTCCTAGCGATGCCAACGGATACCATTTAGGAACGAACGGCTCTATGACTCCTGGCATCCAGAAGGGCATCAGGGAATGGACAATGTTTTGTTTGTTTGCTTTTCAATTTTGAATTTGTTTTTATGGGTGGGTATGGGAGTTTTGCCCCGTCATGCCAGAAGTGGGTTTCATGACCCCTGCGAGTGGAGTTTCCTATGTGGGGGAGATGCCATGCGCGCTGAAAATTGAACCTGGACGGACCCTTGGCACGAGGAGGCAGCGCGCTTTACTGCTGAGCAGTCTGTCCAGCAGAGAGAGAGAGAGAGAGAGAGAGAGAGAGAGAGAGAGAGAGAGAGAGAGAGAGAAGGAGGAGGAGGAGGAGGAGGAGGAGGAGGAGGAGGAGGAGGAGGAGGGTTTTACTTTGTTTTTTTTTTAATAATTATGTTAATGTAGGGCGAGCAAATGACATTGGAAATACCCTGACACATGACAAGTATGCCTATTCCTCAGCTTCTCGCGGTGCTCTCTTGGGTACAGTAGCACTGCGATGCACAGGTTTCATCCGCGACTGGCTCAGGCCCATGGGCGTGATGACCATTGAGAAAGACCCGAGAAGCAGGATTTCAGAGGAAGCTTCTGAAATCCGGAGCTGTGAGGGAATCTGGGTCCGAGGCACCTTGCCGATTGGGATGCTGAAGGTCATTGTCCTTAGTAGTGTCCTGCCTGACCTAGCCCGTCAATTCAAGAGGGATAAAGTCCCTTGACTGTTCCCAAGTTTCTTGTTGTGCTACCCTGGTGTGCCAGCCCTGAATGGCAGCCACACCCCGGGAACACCCTCCTGGACTCTGCACGTGTTGTGTTGTTGCTGTTCCCTGGACCAGTGACGCCTCCAAGTTCTCTATCTCTGAAGCTTCCATGCCTCAAACTCAGCTATACTCGATCCTTAGAAAAGCAGTTCCTCCATTCTGTCCGTGACCATGGCTGGTGAACAAACTCTCTCTCTCCCAGGGGAGGGAGGGCTAGTACCTCCCAGCACCTAACCACAAGTGTGTGTCAGGGAAACTTTGCAATTCTGACTCCTTCCCTACAGTGCTCCTTACTGATGCTCATTATACCAGGTCTTTTTTTTTTTTCTTTAGTGTCTTTCTTTTTCAGCCCCAGGGGTGCCTTCTATTTACAATGAGTCTCTCTTTTCAAGCCTAGGTGGCTGAAAAAGAGGCTCTGTCCTAAAGAAGACACAAGGCTGAGTTCTGTGTCCTTTAGGGTTATGGTTGTATCCAACCCGCCCCCCCCCCATACATTTCACCTGGACAAGCAGACAGAGGCTTGACTACTGCTCTATCCCTTCAGTCTGCTGGGCAACTTGGAATCCCTGCTGTCATTTTCCTAAGGGAGGCCCTTGCCAGTGGACAAATGGCCTAAAGACTTGCTCCCCTCCTGTGAGGAACAGAAGGACAGAGATGGATGACAAGGATGCTGAGGATGCCACCATAAACTCAAAAGGATGTCCTGGGAGTGCTGAGTATGTCCCATTCCTGCCGCAGTACATGTACATGTGACCATTCTCAGCTTGAGGAGATCGAGAGTCACCAACCTCTGAGTCCGCATGTAAAGAGGAGTCTAGCTTAAGCTTGAAGCAGAAGACTGGGTCCAGCTGTGAATGGCACCAGACTGGTGACAGGACTGAATAAAAAGGGGAAGACAGTCTGATCACCAGCTTTCCTCTCTCCGATCACTGGTTGTGCATGTCATGTGACCAGCTGTCACTCTGTCCTTCTGCCAGGCCTTCCTGCCAAGAAGGACCAGAACTTCAAACCTTGAACCAACATCAACCCTCCCTCCCTTCTTCCTTCCCTCCCTCCCTCCCTTCCTTCCTTCCTTCCTTCCTTCCTTCCTTCTTTCCTTCCTTCCTTCCTTCCTCCCTCTCTCCTTCCCTCCCTCCTTCCCTTCCTTCCTTCCTTCCTTCCTTCTTCCCTCCCTCTTTCCCTCCCTCCCTCCCTTCTTTCCTTCCTTTCTTCCTTCTTCCCTCCCTCTTTCCCTCCTTCCCTCCCTCCATCCCTTCCTTCCTTCTTCCCTCCCTCTTTCCCTCCTTCCCTTCCTCTCTTCCTTCCTTCCTTCCTTCCTTCTACCCTCCCTTCCTCCCTCCCTCCCTTCTTTCCTTCCTTCCTTCCTTCCTTCCTTCCTTCCTTCCTTCCTTCCTTTGCTTTTGTCAGGTATTTTGTTACAGCACCTGAAGAAGGCAACTAGTGTGCACAAAGACTGTAGTTGTTACCTTCGTTCTGTAGAGTGACATGACCTCCCCAAGGTCACGCAGCTTGGGAGAGCCAACAGCGGGACCCAGGCACCCTCACTTCAGAGCCTCTACGTGTTCCTCACCACTACCACCACACACTGCCGCTGCAAGTGTGTGCACACATGTAGGCTGCAACAGATGCATGCAGATGCATACCTGGAGTTGATGTGCACTTGTGTGCATGAAGGGGGAACTTGCTAGGGTATTTCTAAGGTTACCTCTGCATGTTAGTACAGCTGAGCAGGTGCCTCTCTCACTTCAGAACATGCTTCAGGGTCTTAAGAAAGTCAATGTTAAGACTTTCAGAACATGCTTCAGGGTCTTACGAAAGTCAGCCATTCTCCCATGTCGCAAGGGCCCTAACCACATACCCTTAGTTGCTTGCTTTGTCTTCTTGTTTGTTTCAAAACCATAAAAATATTGAGTTGAGTCTGTACCTAGTTAGATGGGGAATCAGACTTTGTCCAAAGAGGCAAGACCTAGAAAAAGGGTGAGAGAGAGAGAGAGAGAGAGAGAGAGAAAGAGAGAGAGAGACAGAGATAGAGAGAGAGACAGACAGAGACAGACAGAGACAGGGACAGACACAGGGATAGAGAGATACAGAGACAGACAAAGATAGACATGGACAGAGACAGAGAGACAGAGACAGAGGGACAGAGAAACACACAGAGAGATAGAGAGACAGAGACAAACTGAGACAGAGATAGAAAAAGAGAGGAGAGAGACACACAGACAGAGACATGCACACAGACAGACAGACAGACAGAGACAGAACCCACAGATTAAGGGAGGCCAACTTTAACTAGTGAATATTTGCTTTTCAATAACAAATTTATAAGCAAATGCATCCTGTTTTTGTTGTTGTTGTTGTTTTTAAATCTGGAGTGTTCCACACAGTCACCTCCCAGGGAGCACATTTTATTTGTAAGGTAGGCTTTGAGGTAGGTACACTTAGGCTATGCAAGTCCATGACAGACAGACTTCGGGGCCCAGTGACATGTATGGGGATGGCCATAGCTGCACACTGATAGATGAAAATCATACTGTCAGGACTGACTCAGATGCATCTCAGAGGAGTGACAAGAGACATTTTGTGTTACCAGGCTGCGGGCCATGTCCCCCGAGACAGGAATCCCCCAGGTTGCAAATGGGGCTGAAGAGTAGCTTCTTCCTTCCTCTTAAAGGCGATAATGGCACTCAAGACAACTGGGTCTGCTGTTCACTGACAGTTCAAAGAGGCGAGCCCTCTTTCCCTCCATTGCTATCATATCCCTGAGTCCCCAGTGTAGGACAGAAACACCTGGATGCTTGCCACATTTACCTTATTGTCAGAAAGCATGCTCTGGTGGCCTGGGAGTTGTTTTTCTTTTGCTTTGTTTTTGATCTCACTTCACTTCGTTTCGTTGTGTTGAGATTGTCAAGCTCAAGATGGCTGGCCATGCCCCTCAAGGATACCCACAGAGGGATTTCTGCCATGTTTCCTTTTCCCTCTTACTCACATCCCTTTGAGACATCTTGCTTGAGATGGTTTAGAAGCTTCGTGCTTTTCGAAAGTCCTTATCTGTATTACAAGGACACAACCTCATGAGCAATCCAAAGTTCTCAAATGTTTTCTGTGGGTCTGGAGCCATGAGAAGCCCTATTGTTTATCCAAGAAGACACCGGACTCAGGATGGCGATGTGCCTGGGGGAGGCCACCCAGCTAGGGAAGGAAGGCTGAGGACCCAAATGCAAGAGCAGAGGATACCCAATACAAATTTCCACTCTTCTCATGGCAGATCACAGAACAGACAGCATGAAATGAACACCTGTCATGGAGGACTCAAATGAAGGGAAGGGAGGGCCAGAGGCAAGAGATGGATGCTAGGTATGGAAAATCCAATAGCAAAGAAAGAAAATAACGATTAGCTTCTCAAATTCTGAAACGATGCCTTTTTATTGTAGAACATCTGGGGGTGCAAAGTATCTGGAATACACACAGAAGGGATTTCTGAGCGTGTATGCCTCCATTTTGTAGATGCACCCAGGTTCTACACAGTCTTTTTATTTTCCCTCTTCAAATGACCATCAAGTATTGGTGCAGAGATGCATGATGTTCAATGTGTTGTGGGCGGGGGGGGGGGGAGAGGGGAGTCATTAAATGCACCGCATACATCCTCACCCCAACGCATCTATGACTTTTGCATTTCAGAACCCCATTCTAGAACATTGGCAATGCCTTGAAACTCATAGATGCTGGTCTTAGCAAAGTAGGTGTTAAGAGATGACTATTCCCCACTTGAGAAGTTACACTGAGAGCTACAGAGACGGCTCAGGTGGTAAAGGCCACGGGACACGATGACACAAGGTCCATCTCCCTGGCTGCACCCAGTGAGAGAAGAAAAGTGACTCTCACAAGTTGTCCTTTGACCTATGCACGAGAGCCTTGGCATACGCTGACCAGTAAACAAGTTAAAATATAATTAAGAAGATACATAAAATTCTACCTCCCCCCACCCCTGTTCCCTCAATATATGACTTTGTTTGGGACCAAAGTTACTTCATAGTAATCAAGTCAAGATAAGATCATCGGGGTGCTTGCTATTCTCTGATGACCTGTGGCCTCACCAAAAGAAAGGCTTTGGAAGGGGCACCTGCAATAGAAGGTGATACACAAACAACCCAGTGACCATGCGTGCTAAAGCCACGCCCATGCCGCTGGATTCTACCTGGGGGAGGGGCGCAGCAGAGCTGTAACCCTCCACCAAGAGGCGGGAAGGGTCAAGGAAGGATCTGAAGAACCTGACCCTGCTGACCTTCAGAACTATGAGAAAAGGGGGTTCGGATGCTTCTAGCCACCCAGTGATTAGTGTTTTGATGCAGAAACTCCAAAATGAAAAAAAAAAAAAAACCAAACAAAAAAAAAAACAGTGACGTTCATTTTTACCGATATGTGAGCACCAAGTAACATTTCTGGACTATGATATTGCTCAGTTTGGTTTTGGATAGAAAGGAAAGTCAGAGAAAATAGGCTTAGGAAATTTGAAACTTACTGTCCTGTGTTTGCTCTACATTTTCATCTTACTGGACATATATGGGTTGGGCCATTTCCAGGTTCCCCTAGCATTACCTTAATAACAATGACCTGCAGCCAGGCTTGATACTTTAAAACTCTCCATGGCATTTTTTCCCCAAAAACAGAGACCTCAGAACTCCTGTTTGTATGCTGTAGAGGAAAGGTATCCAGTTCACATCAGACTTCCCACGTTTGAGGAATGAATTCTACATGTGCTGAGACGTTGGGCTTCCTCTGTGCTCTAGATGATCTTATCCTAATGAAGGTCCATCACAACTGAATTAAAATATTACAGATAAATAAAACAAGCTTCTTCATGCTTTTGGGGTTGCATGCAGGTGAATGTATGTGTTCGTACATGTGCAGGTGAATCTGTGTATGCAGCTGTATGTGCTCATGTGTACACATACATGTGGATGATGGGCAACCTCAGTTCCCCCCCACCATTCATTTTGTTGGTTTTGAGATAGCATCTTTCACTGGCCTGGAGCTCACCTTGTGGGCCATGATAGCTGGCCTAGTGACCCAGTGACCTATCTCTTCTTTCTTTTTTGTAGGCTTGAATTAATGTTGTGGGTTTTATCTTTGCTTGTGCCCCATTTGTCCTGGTTCTAGAGTGGGACCCATGTACTTGTTTTTTTTTTTCAATGAACTCAAAGCAATTCTAATAACAAACCCTCCAATGAAGAAAATATCTTCTAAAACTACAAATAACAGTTCTTATTCTAAACAGTTCTTATTCTGAATAGGCCCCCTTGAACTCTCTAAGACTGACTTAATCTTGACAAAATGATGAGATAAGAAACATTTCACTTTGCACAAGTGGAAACTGAGTCTCCTGGAGATGGTATATGGTGCCTAAACACACACAGCCAGAAGGCAGTTAGGTTAAAAAAAAAAAAAAAGAACTTCAGTCTAAGGTCTTCATTTTGCAATAAAAGAACCCTGGAGCTTGGGAGACAACTCAGTTGATAAAAGACCACACAAATATAAGGATCTGAGTTCTCCAGAATCAGGTAAAAATCTGGGCACGGCAGATTATATGATAATCCTTGGTCTGTGGATTTGGAGACAAGAGGATGTCACAGGTCAGCCAGCCTCGCTCCAGATTCAGAGAAAGATTCTCTTCTGAAAAGATGTGGAAGAGAGCAATGGAGGAAGGCAGTCATGCCAGTCTCTGGCCTCTAGTTATCTGTTTACAGACATGTGCTGACACACAAACATTACATACACTATATATATATATATACAGACATATGCTCACACACAAACATTACATACACTATATATATATAGACACTCCTCTTATTCTTCAGAGATCCTTGCTCTGAAGGTTGAGACTTAATCCTGGTCACAGATGTCTGCCTTGCGTAGCTGCTCTGGCAACAAGTTAAGTCATAAGTATCTGGGAGGTGAATATGTTACAGTGTTTTCAGCGAGGAGCCCATGACATCGGCCATAGAGAAGTGTTTGAGTCCATGGACCCTCAAGCATGGGTGCTTATCATCAATAGGAATTAGAGCAACTTGGCCCTCTTGGTTGAGACTTACTGAAGGACCAGTTCAGTCCTCCACACATGCTCAACTTACAACCCAGACTTCCCCAACCAGCAAATGGACTTTGACAATCTCAAATATGCTTTGCCACCCTGATCTACATGCCAGTTCCTCAGCATGGCTGTTCCTCTCTGACCCTTTCCTCTGGATCAATTCCTATGTCATAGGTTGGGGTTCAAAGCTATATCTGTCCAGGCTGACAGTGGATTCTGTCTCTTTGTGCATCCATGGCTGTCTGTCTTCCACAGTTTTCCTTCCCTTCTGTTCCCCAAGGTTGAATTGGTCCAACATCACCAGTGCTGGCTGGTTTTGTGTGTCAACTTGACACAAGTTCCAGTCATCAGAGAGAAAGGAGCCTCAGTTGAGGAAACGCTTCCATGAGATCCAGCTCAATTAGAGATCAATGTGGGAGGGCCCTGTCCATTGTGGGTAGTGCCTTCCCTGGGCTGGTAGTCCTGGGTTCTATAAATAAGCAAGCTGAGCAAGCCAGTAAGCAGTCCTCTTCCATGACCTTTGCATCAGCTCCTACCTCCAGGAGGAGCTACCCTGCTCCTGAATTCTTGTCCTGACTTCTAATGATGGACTATGGTCTGCAAATGTAAGCCCAATAAACCCTTTCCTCTCCAACTTGCTTTTTGGCTATGGTATTTAAAAACCCTAACTAAGACATTAACCCACAAGAGACCAGGTCTCTGACACATTTCCCAGTTAACCCTAGGGGATCTAGTCTCAAGAAAAATGTCTAGAGTACGGAAGACCTTTACTTTAAGAATAGTGGAATCAATGATGAACTGACCGTCTTGTAGTAGGCCAAGGGAATCCCTGACTCTATTACATAAGAATATTGGTGAGACTTATTGGGCCATTTGCCATCAGCCTCTGGTTCTCTCTATCATCGGAAAGACAAGAGAGCCAAGAATCTGAGCTCCTGGTAATGGGAACATGTCCTCTGCCCCATTAAGAGGACCCCACCCCAATAATTACAGGGTAAATGACTTGTTAAATCCAGGGCCTTCCCTGTGCTTCTCTGGATATGCAATTGATATTCCTTGGGCGGTTTATCTCACTTTGGGTTAGTACATATTTTATAGAGAAAGGAAAGCTCTCCAATTAATAGTAATTGTGATCGAAGTAGTAATGGTCGTCTCCAGCCTCATTCCACAAGAGGAGACTGGAAGGCCCATGTTAATTGCCACAAAGAGCTCTGTCTATCTGCAGCAGCATATAAATAATAAATTAGAGGAAGAGAGAGACCAGTGCAACTGTTATGATCTTCGTGGAGGAGGGATGGATATTTATGGTGTGCTGATTGCTAAAATTCTTCTCTGAGTAATTATTAGTAAAAGTGAAATGTCTACATTTGTAAGGGAATTTTAATTAAGGGGAAGGGGACTCTCATTATGGGGAAGAAATGGTGTTTGGGGATTAACATCAAGGTTCAAAGCAAAGGTGTTGAGTCTGACTGGTGTCCTTGTTGACATTTGGGGGACAGCAGGAAGCCAAACTCCTATGGGTTCAATTTCTTCTGGGTTTTAAATCAAGGGATATAAAGCAGTTATAATCATGATAAACAAGCTCTGACTGGAATCATGGAATATAGATTGAATGTCGAAAATTGATTTAGCTCAGTACTGTCCCCCAGGGGTAGGCATTTATCTGCCTTTCCTTTTTAAGATTCATTTTTATTAATGTATACATGTATTTATTAGCACACTTTTTTATTTAACGTGTATGTGCCTTTATTAAGTGTGCTTGTGTGTGCACGTACTGTGTGCAGGTTCTGAGGGAGGCATCAGATGCCCTGGAGTAACATTAGGTTGTGAGCCAGCCGATGTGGGAGCTGGGACTAGAACTCAGGTCCTCTTGAAGAACAACAGCAAGTGTGCTTAACCTCTCAACTCTTTCTCCAGTCTTTATATACCTTTTCAAGCTTCAGTGTTATCACCCATAAGATGGGCACTGACATTTTCATGTTGCTGTTACATTTAGTAAATGCGACCAGCCACGAGGAAAGACAAAGTGTCATTTCTGGAGTGTCATAAATTTATACAGTGCCACAGCACAAACTTCTGGTCTGTCGGTTTACTTTTCTTTGACACAACGAGTCTGGCATTCATAGTTCATGGTCAAGCAGAGTATGTTTCTTAAGGACAAGCAACTCACCGGAAACAATGGAAGGAGTGATGAAGAGCCACTCCTCATTTCTATGGAGTCACACCCCCATTCCTTAAGGTACGTTTTAATATTTGTATTTATGGGGAGGTGGAGACAGGCTCCTTGAGGGAGTTGATAGCAGCCACTTGATCTTTTCCAGGGATTTTCCTACACTCTATATGGAGTAACACACATTTCATGGAGCCTTCTGCTTATGATCTGCCATATGGACCCATGACCAAGAAGGCTGAATGGAGAGTTGCAGAACTGGGGAAAAGAATGGGCAGGGGAGTAGGTGACTTCTATAGTCCTGGCATGAAAGGCAGGTTCCATCTCCCCTCCCAAGAAAAGTCAATTCCGGAGTCATCCCAAGACTTTCCATACCAGCTAAAGAGCAATCTCATATCCCAGATGTGTATCCATGAGCAGATGATTGGGGGTTTTAGTTTGGCCGGCAGGAAACACTGTACTGTCTTATCTCCTGGATATTTCAATTACTCCTGGATATGTATTATAGTTAAGGGAGCATGGCCTTGGAAGGAGAGATAGAATTAAAGAGAAGAAGTAGCATATTAGGAAATGGATTTAACAAAGCAATGGAATAAATTTAAGTTAATCTAATAGCCCCGCAATCATCCAGTGTATTAGTCATGACACTAATATGAAGATGTTCCTAGTGATAAAATTTTGAGTTCTTGGGAGAGGGAGGGTAAAACTTTGGAATAGAGTAAGGACTAGCAAGCTTCCACAAAGATTTGAATACAATATGTTTGTCTCTATATACAGAGCGTCCCTGTCACAAGTATTCAGCTCTGCCGTTGCCACTACAAACAGACACAGGACCTGTGAAGCAACCATTACATCTGTGTTCCAGTTAAATCCTGTTTGTGAACCTTGAAACTTGAATTCCATCTATTTTACCCATGTTACAACATAACTGCCCTTTGTTTGATTTCTTATTTAGAAATGTTGACATCATGGTTAGTTCATAAGTCATACAAAATGGACAGTAGCCAGCTTTGGACTTGGTAAGCCATATCTTGGTAATATCTCTTTAAAATCATCAAAATAAGTATATAAGTATATAAGTATATGTATGTATGTATATACATATATATGTATATGTATGTATGTATGTACACACACACACACACACACACACACACACACACATACACACACGAAAGGAAAGGTAAGAAAACCTGAGGCAGATTCAGGTGATGATTTCCTTTTTTATCAATTTGTTTGTTTGATTGATTGGTTGATTCATTCCCACTACTGGGACTCACTAGCAAGTGAGGAGAGAGATTCAACACTGGATGGTTCAATAACAGATATGCTATAGCCAGGCCCTACTTCCTAAGATGTAAGCACTGTTTCTGCCTTAAAGTGGAGGCAGTGGGAACAGCCCACATAAGTCAACTCCACCAGAGCCCTGGGATCTGAATCCAGATGTGTAGGGTTTTCTGTATCCGTTTTCTTAAGAACTGAGGTTCCAGACTCAAGACTTTACCTATCATGTTCCATTTATTATCTCTGTGCCCCTGCAAAACCCATAGATTAAGAGCAAGATTTGGTTCTGTGTAGCTGGCAAATGCCAGGGCCAGGGAGCAGAATTAAGAAGTCACCATTTCCAGAAAGCTATTGTCTGAGGTTTATCTGGCACTGCAGGTCCATAGGTCTAGGTACTTGGAAGCCTGGGGTAGAAGGACTATGATTTCAAGGTCTGCTGGGCTACAAGAGTGTTTTTAAAGGTTGTCCAGAGAAACTTAGTGAGACTTTATCTCAAACTAAAGCATCAAAAAGGGGATCAGATGTGTGTCTATTTGTATGTGTGTGTGTGTGTGTGTGTGTGTGTGTGTGTGTGTGAACCAATACCATGTTTGCTTTGAAAACTAACACCAAATCTGTTCCGAAGGTCTCACAGAATGGAAGGATAGATTCAATTTCTGTAAGTTTTCTTTGGACCCCATGACCTATAGGACAAATATGATACCCATCACACAAACAAAAACAACACACAAGGAAACGAATGCAAAGAGAATGTACAAGAATTGCAGACATGGCCCAGTGGTTTATAGTACTCGTTGCTCTTCCAGAGGACCCAGCCTCAATTCTTAGCACCTACGTAGTGGCTCACGATCATCTCTCTGAATCTGGCAGAACTGACATCCTTTCTTCTAACCTCCATGGACACCGGGCACACATGGGCTGCACATAAATATGTCTGGTTAATGCATCCACACAAACAAATACATCTATAAATATATAAATAAATACCTATTTTCAAAGAATAAAAATGAAAGCACAACTCGCCTTGCAGCTGCAGAATCTGACTCAATTCTTAAAAGGCAGGGGGCGGAGCATTGGGATAGAGTTCAAATCATATGCGATGTTTGATTCTTGTGGTCTTACGAGAAAGAAAGTAAATTATTCTCGTAATCAGTTTCTCCTCTAAAGAATTTTAACTTGCACGTCTACATAAATGTAAGAAATTCCTTTGCATAAAGTTTACAATAACCAGCATCCTTGGATGCCTCGTCCTGCACAGAGACTGTGCAAAGGGCTACACAGAAGTAATTCCTATCATCATCCCAGTTCTGTATGTTCGAAACCAAGAGGACTGTGAAAGTGGATGTCTTGTATCTGTTCTTACTCTTTCTTCCCACGTATTCTCCCTCCCCCCTTCCCTCATTCTGTACCTCCCTTACACCCTCCGTTCCCCCACCCCTACACACACACACACACACACACACACACACACACACACTTTAATAAGAAAGGATGCGTGTGTAAGATTGTCTGTGTTTTCCCAGATTTATGATTGAACAGTGCCTGGCACACAAGGACACACTTAGAATACTTGTGAAAGAGCTGGATGGACAGACAGATACAAGCTTGTTTCTGATATACAGCCAGGAATTACAGAACGGATGTAGCCAAGTGTCCACATCTTACTAAACATTTACCACCCTAAGAAACTTGAAAGTGTGAAGAATCGCCTTCAGTCAAAAAAAAAAAAATTGGGTAGGAAAGGTGAGCACTTCTGTGTACGTACACAGCACTGTTAAAGTAGAACCTGCCTTGAAATCCAGAGTCCATGCTCACAGATGTACGATCAAGTAGCCTATGGTCAAGATGGGATCAAGGCATTGTCTAAACCACATCATGTTTTCTTAATGGGGTTTAAGCAGGACAGCTTGTAAGAAGAGGTTCATAATGCATTCGCTGCTGTTAGGATTTGTACAGGGAACCAGAGAGGGATTGATGGCACACCCGGGGAAGGAAAACAGAAGAGCAGTCTGCAGACAGTCACATTTGGATTGTGTCTGTGTTCAGAGAAGGGAGGAGAGAAACAGAAAGAAGGAGGAGAGGAAGAAGGGCAAAAAGAGAAAACAAAGAGAGAACAAGAACTCAGGGGAAGGGCAGAGGGGAGGTAGAAATAGAGGAAACAGGAGTTCGATTAGGGTTGACAGGCAGGTGCGTCACTGAGTGTAGCCATGGCCCGGAGACTTGGCAGCAGCCTCTGAAGCTTCCATTGCTGCTTTTTTGACAAAGGGAGAGAGAGAGTCTTCGGAGGTTTGTCGAAAACTTGGCTGGAAGTTGGGGCTGCTGAAAACTTGCGATGAGACAGCTGTCACATGTGAGAGGGGTGAGCTTGGTCAGATCACAGATCAGAGCTGTCTGCAAGTCACCAGAGCCACCTTTGTTCAGCAGATGGGTTTTGTGGTCCCCCGTGGTCCCGAGGGAGGGGTCTACAACTCCAACAGGCAGAATGTCATAGTGGGGATGAGAGCATTACGCCTTTGAGCTAGAGTTCCCACACAGAGGGTTTTAACCAACTTGTGATAAGAGCAACGCTGACCTTCCAGAGGATGGGTAAGCACGTATTCTTATCACAAGCACACACTCGGTACATGTAAAAATTCAAGCATGTATACTGCCATCTGTACATACATGATTATGTACACACTCACGTGCACAGATGTTCCATGCTCACTCATACAAACATTCTCGCATCACCCACATGCATATGAGTAAATACTCACAAAATCAAAAACTCACATATGACCATTCACACCTCACACATACACTCCCATGTTCCCACATTTTTTATTTATTTATTTATTTTTGGTAAATACATATACAAGCTGTACACTTACAGTTAGTATGCTTATCATATGCATTTAAAAGTAGATACCTGCAGTCACCTACCCAGGTGTTCATGACTGCACACATTCATGCAGAGATCCACTGACACTCCGCCACAGATACAATGTGAACAAACTCCAGTGACTGTCTGAACATTTTTCTGCCTCATACAGAACTCACATAGGCATGCCCCTGCTTAAAAAAAAAAAAATGTTTCCTGCAGAAAAACTCCTCTGGGCTGAAGTGTTCCTGCTAGGTCAGATACCTGCCTTGTAGGGTCAGTTACTTTCTTCTGGAAAAAAAAAAAAACCTTAAAGAATATGTCCAACCAGTGCTTGGTAAAACTGGCAAGAGCAGGGGGGTTTTGGGGGGAAGGGCCCTTGTTCTGGTTAATAGCTTGGCCATTTGTGTGGCTACAGTCCTTCCCCCGCCTGCATGTTATTCAAATCCATACATTGTGTTTGCCTTTTGTGTCCAACTTCAACAAGCCTCCCTTTGTCCCCATCACAAAGGCCAGTAAACTCTGCGTGGAAAGTCAGGTTCAGGGTCTACTAGACATTATGACTAATTGCCAGGCGGTTTATATCCTTGAGACCATGAACTGATATCGGGAGAGACAATAGCAGAGAGGGAGTCCATTGAGCACAGAGAGCCCCCTGGTAACCCCACGGGGGCTGAGATGGGCAACAAAGGGGCTATTGAGAAATGGTGGCCCCCACGCTGAACACTGAGAGAGAGCAGACTGAGAGCTGGTGGCCTGACCACGTGGCTGGCCTCCAATGTGGCTTTTGTTTGCCTGGACAGTGAAAACTGGCACGTACAACCAGTTCTGTTTATCTTTGGGGGGGGATTATGGAGGTATTGTGGACAAGTCGCAAGGATGGTATTCGTGGTGTGCGGTGATGGTTGGATTTCCACGTATATTGAGGACTAATTGCCACACAGAAGCACAGAAGCACATTGTTGTCAACCACTTTTGTGTGTGTGTGTGTGTGTGTGTGTGTGTGTGAGAGAGAGAGAGAGAGAGAGAGAGAGAGAGAGAGAGAACCTTTAAAATCTGCTCTCTTCTCAAAGTCCACAATCACAGTGCTACATGTTGATACCTAGAAGTTGTTCATAATGTACAGAGTTAAAGTCCATGGAGGTTCCAAGAAGCTCTTGCTCAGGCCTACCCTAACCCTTGAGTATAAACCTAGGCCTGCTTTGCCGTGCATAGCCTTAAGCACTGTGTCACGAAGAGTAATGATTATTAAAGATACATGAGATTGAACTGATCAGGGAACATCTCACTAAAATTCATCTCTTCTGTCTCAATTCTATTTGACTTACCTCGGGGATGCCTGTCCACCTGGGGTGAGAATGGTTTGGGGCCTGCATAAATCCCCAGTGCTTAATTCCCTGGAGCAACCAATGGAATGGAGAAAATCCGGTGTTTCTCTCTCTCTCTCTCTCTCTCTCTCTCTCTCTCTCTCTCTCTCTCCTGTGTGTGTTCTTTTCATTTAATAATGACTTCCTTCCCAGAAAGCAATCATTGAATGCCCACCTTTGGCGTGTAGTGCATGTAGTATTCAATTTTGTAAAATTAGGACCAACCTGGATTTCTAAATATAACCCAAAATGTTGAAATATATCCATGCCAATTGTGTTCCTCCATGAAGGTGGGCCTCCAGCAAAAGCCCTTGATTGCGCCTTCATTTCTGCAGGCACTCTTTCCTTTTTTCCTGTCTGTAATTATTCATCGTTGTCTTCTCTACCGTTCGACTCCCATCCCTGCCCAGTGTCTGAAGAATGGGACCGTTCCACGGATGTATTTGAAGAGTATCTTCATTTATGACTTCCCTTTATTCCGGGGCTATAAAAACATTCCTGAAACTGTTACTAAACTGGGGCACGATATTTAGGGCAATCAGAAGCCACGTGCTTGGGCTGTGGTCACTGATATTTGGCTGCAGGATAGACTCTTGTAAACCTTTCGAGGTGAGGACTACATTTCGTGTTGCCAGCCTCTCCCCCCCCCCCGTTGGTTTGCTCATCCCAGACTAGGTTCCGTGAAATAATAAACTCCCCCCTTTCACTCTGCTCCATTAGAATTTGAATGATGGTAACTTCCCCCCCCCCCCGAGACACATTCTTAAGCACGCCAGGGTAAATGTAAGGCTTTGCTAAACATAAGTATAAGTGCCCCAAACTCAAACGTGACCACCCAGAAACCCAGAGTCCTTGACGGATGCTTGAGGGAACCATCAAACTGCTAATACAATTTTTTTAAAAATTAATTACACAGAATAATCTATCTAATAGGCATGGTGTATGGGTTTCCCTTGTCATTGAACATTTTTATCATGTATAAGCTTCTCTAGATTACTGCAATTTGTTGCTGGTCTCCAGGGTCCCTGAGCCTTGCCCACTTGTCAATCCTGCTCCTGCTTCTACACTTTAGCCAAATGAACCTTCTAATATGCAAACCACGCCCACCCTGCTTCCCCCACCCCAAACCACCCCTCCATTTCCTCCTACACGGTGAGGCACTTTCTCCTATGTCCTTGCTTTTCCCAAACATATCTTTCATGGGCATGACATAGAGAGAGCATCTCTGTCAGGCTTCCAATGGACACTTGTCTGAAGGGGTTTGCAGCCTCATAGGAGGAACAACAGTATGAACCAACCGGTACTCCTAGAGCACCCAGGGACTTAACCACCAAGCAAGGAGTCGAGATGGAGGAACCCATAGCTCCAGCCCCATGGTTAGCAGAGTATGGCCTGGTCAGACATCAGTGAGAGGAGAGGCCCTTGAAGCTGTGAAGATTCGTTGCCCCAGTGTGGGGGAATGCCAGGTCAGGGAAGCAGGAGTGGGTGGGTTAGTGAGCAGGGGGAGAGAGGATGGGATAGGAGGTTTCTGGAGGGGAAATGTGGAAAGGGGATAACAAATTGAAATATAAATAAAGAAAATATCTAATAAAAATGAAAAAGGAGTAAGTAAAATTTCAGGAAAATGATTAGGTTTAAGTATGCAACAAAAAAAATCTAATAAAAATTTTAAAAATAAAAAAAGAACAGATAATATCTTCAAACTCTGACCCAAGCACCAAGAACCTCCCACATTTGGAGACCTGAGCCTTCCTGTAGCTTCCTGAACCCTTCCTTTAGGGGCTTTAAATGCTACATCTTCTCCCGCTGAAAATGACAAGATGTGAAATTACTAACTTGTATCTCTTTTCACCAGGGAGCACAGCCAGGCTTGAACTCCTGGTTCAAGTTGCGATGTTACAGGTAGAAATGGAGAAGAAACAAAGTATCAACCCTCTGTCATCTTTGTTATTGGTTCTAGAAGGGGGACACAATCCAACAAGGAGTGAAACCAAATAAAGGCAGGCGATAATAAACGCTATCAGGAAACACCAATAATGGGTTATAAATCAACAGGCGACAGAGAATCTGGAAAAGCCCTTGGCTTAAGTAGCCAGGAAATATTTCTGGAAAGAGGACAAGTGTTTTAAGTGTTGCATGATGGAAGAGAGATGTCTATGTGTATATCTGTGTGTACTTCCAGGGCAAAGCATTCTCAACTACAGCTATTAATACCAATATGTGGGGGAGTCTAAAATACGGATTCTCGATTTCATGGAAGTCTGTCTGTGTTTTTTAAAGTGGGAGCTGCCATTAGAGGACGTGAGCCATCCGCTACAGCAAACAAAGGTTCACTTTTGACCAAAGTTGAGTGTCATCCAGTTTGACAAGATGTAGGTCTTTGGTGGTGACCTTAGGAAAGACTGTTCAGCTGACCTATGGAGAAAATGGATATTGAGGAAGATGACTTGGGAGGAGCTTTAATATTAAGACTAACATCTGCACAAGCATGATGTGAGGGCCATCACATGTTAAGGTGGGCCATGCATGAATGAATGGGTCTATGTCTGGTGGATGGATGAGTGAGCCAAATACTCAAAGCCTAGTTTCCTGGTCAAAGCTAACTGCCTGCTGGTGTGCCCTCTGCCTGGATAATCCTTTAGCCTGTGGGATCCTCATAGTGAACTGATTGTCGCTGGCTTATCAGAAGGGTGGCTCAGATCTCAATGTCCTCATGGAAAAATAGCCATAAATTTTCCTTTTAGGACTGGGGCTATTTGCAGGTGTTTCCTGGATGTGCCAGGTGGACTTAGGAAACAGCTTCCCAGGGAGGCTTGGTACTTTCCTCAGCCAGCAGGCAAGGTCCTGTGAAATCTCGCTGGATGCTTCAGGTCTAATCAGCCACCACCACCACCACCCCCACACCCTGCCCCCTGGTTTCAAATCTATCATTGCATGTTGTGGTTCTTCCAGATAGCTTATAGGGGAAAAAACCCAGTCGGGTTTCCCAAGATACCTGCTTTCATATTTCCCATACTTTTTTTTATTCTCACTCTGTTTCTCTATCTTTCTATGACGAGAGAGAGACAAAGAGACGGAGAAAAAGGAAGACAGAGAGACACACACAGAGAGACAGACAGACAAAAACACAATGTCCAATGTTGAGCAGGATTCCTTATGAGATGTTCTATCTTTTATTTATTGATTAATTGATTGGTTGATTGATTGATTGACTAATTGATTGGAGACAGGGTGTTTCATTTGTTTAGAATGTGTCCCATTTGACTGGTGCCTTTTCTCTCGGGATTAGAATCACATGCTGTCCTGTCTGCTTCTGTTGTTGTTTTATAAGGGTCCCGGTCATTGCAGCTGTATTGTCCCTTACCTTGCCAGCAGCGCCATTGCCTTAGCTGCTCTCCTTTCTTTTCAATGTCCCTCCCCCTCCTTCCTTCCACTCTTGTGGCATTCATTTTCTTTTTTTTTTCCTAAAAAGGAAATTAAAAAGAAAAATAAATTCAAGAAATCAAACCATAACGAACAGCAACTCAGAACTTTCTATCTTTGTCTTTTGAAGAAGTCCAAAGCCAACACCACCAAATGAGTTGCCATATTCTGGGATCTGGGTATTTCAGTGTGGTTCTGATTTGAAGGCAGCCTCATCAACGAACTATCTGGAGAACTTTCACAGGCCCAATAGAGTGAATAATAATGAGGGGTGTTTAAAAGTGATGGTTTTTTTTTTTTGTTTGTTTTTTGTTTTTTTTTTTGCCGCAATGTGGAAAATAATATATGACTTTGGGGAGCTTCCAATTTCTTCAATAATAGTCCTGCTAATCTGCACAGCAGCATCTGAAGGCTGCCAGGCTTGGTCTACCTTCTTTGCCAGCTTATTGATTTGGATAGAAAAGAACCTTATAACATATTAACAAAGTGTGACCATGTCTGAATACCACCTGAGTCGCCCCACCTATTATAGATAATTACCACATGGATATCATTTCCTGAGTTGTTTGGGTTTGTCGTCATCTAAGCCAAGTTGTCAAAAGTGTTATCTGAGAAATCTGATGAGAATTGTAAAAATGTATTATCTTGAGAGAAGGAACGGGGGGGGGGAGGGCTGTGAAATGCCATCCTCTGGATGAGTCCTGGGTATTGCATGCGTGAACTTAACAGCAGCTGTGTGAGCACCTGCTCAGTATGAGGCCCTTTAGCAATGTGAACATGTCAAGGGGCGTGGCTCCTGAGGACCCACCCTTAGATCAGCAGCCATTAGTACTTGATGTTTGCTGGAGAAAGGAGAGCCACTTTTCTTTGGGGTTCCGGTATTTGTTCGGCTGCTCATGCTCCAGGGAATGGACCCCACACCAGTGTGCATATAGGTTGAGCTGATTGCATTAGTAGGTGAAAAAAATTAGAAAGAAGAAAAGAAAGCTGTGAGGTTGAGAGGAAGACGCTCCGGGAATCCCGAGGGAGCGGAACTCAGACGGGGACTGAGGAGAGGATACAATCAAGATGCATTTTATAGATGAAGTCTTTAAGGAATAAGTAACAACTATAAAATAGGAAAGAAATTTAGAGAAAAAAGGGACAGAATGTATTTCTTTCTTTTTTTTTCATGGAAAACAAAAAATGTTTACTTAGTTTATAAATATTGTGACTGTTGGGGAGTTTCTTTGGCTCAAGCTGGTGGCTCAACATCTTCCCATTTCAGCTGAGCATGCTCTTAACGTGACTATGGCTTTCAGTCTAAATGTGTATCCCCCAAAGTGAGAATGAATGATAAACTTCTTTCTTCCAATTCCAAGGTGACTGTGGGGATTTCATCACCAAGGAGAGCTGTTGAAGACATCAGGATGAGGTAATGTTTCCTACGGTTGTCTCTCCGACATGGTCTCACATCATTCGTCAATGGGTCCCCCTTGGCTTATTCACACAGCATCAGTGGTACGCCACCAAGATTGCAGAAAGCATGCAAGCAAGCAAGACTTCTCTGTATCAAGGTCTGTTCTGCTGCATCTTAATTCCCAGAGCAAGGCACGAGGCCATTCCAGATTTCAGGTAGACAAATTGACTCTACCTCTTTTTTTTTTAAAGGGAAGTAAAAACACTTTATGATAAAATTAAAGATTTACATGGAAAATATTTCGGATGAACACGTTAAATTGGCAATTTTCATGGAATATTGAAGAGTAAAGTGGTAGACGTGTAAAACATTGCTAAATTAATTGAAATATGGAATAAAACATTTTATGATAGGATTGAAGATTTACATGGAAAATATTTCTGATAAAATTGTAGAAAAATTTAGAAAAACATGTTAGAATTGAAGATTATCATGGAAAATTTTATATAGATGTAATAATGGTAGGTATAAAAGTATTCCTAAGTTGATTGAAAGTGGAATTATAAACATTTTCTGATAAACATGAAGATTTACATGGAAAATATCTCTGATAAAATTGAAGAAATATATAGAAAAACATGTTAAAATTAAAGAGTATCATAGAAATTATATAGGTAAAATGATAGGATTAAAGATAATTCTAAGTTGATTGAAGGTAGAATTGTAAACATTTTCAGATAACATTGAAGATTTACATGGAAACTATTTCTGGTAAAATTCAAGAAATAAATAGACAAACATTAAAATTGACTATTTCGTGGAAAATTTTACATAAAAATGGTAGATATAAAAATTCTAAATTAATTGAAGGTGGAATTAGAAACATTTGTGATAAAATCAAAGATTTACATTGAAAACATTTCTGATAAAATAGAGGAAGTATATAGAAAGACATTAAAATTGAAGATTATCATGAAAAATAATGCAGATAAAATGGTAGACATAAAAATCATTACTAAATTAATTCAAAGGGGAATTACAAACATTTTCTGATAAAATTGAAGATTTACATGAGAAATATTTCATTAGTCTATGTCTTTTTATTGGGGAATTGAGTTCATTGTTGTTAAGAGATATTAGGGAATAGTGATTGTTGCTTCCTGTTATTTTTGATGTTATTTTTATGTTTGTGTGGGTATCTTCTTTTGGGTTTTTTGGAAGAAGATTACTTTCTTGCTTTTTTAGGGTATAGTTTCCCTCCTTGTGTTGGCATTTTTCATCAATTATCCTTTGTAGGGCTGGGTTTGTGGACAGATATTGTGCAAATTGGGTTTTATCATGGAATATCTTGGTTTCTCCATCTATGATAATTGAGAGTTTTGCTGGGTATAGTAGCCTGGGCTGGCATTTGTTTTCTCTTAGGGTCTGTATGAGGTCTGCCCAGGATCTTCTAGCTTTCATCGTCTCTGGTGAGAAGTCTGGTGTGATTCTGATAGGTCTGCCTTTATAAGTTTTTTTCCTGCCCTTTTTCCCTTACTGCTTTTAATATTCTTTCTTTGTTTAGTGAATCTGGTGTTTTGGTTATTATGTGCCGGGAAGACTTTCTGTTCTGGTCCAGTCTGTTTGGAGTTCTGAAGGCTTCTTGTATGTTCATGGGCATCTCTTTCTCTAGGTTAGGAAAGTTTTCTTCTACAATTTTGTTGAAGATATTTACTGGGCCTTTAATATGTAAATGCTAGCTCTTATCTATACCTATAATCCTTAGCTTTGGTCTTCTCATTGTGTCCTGAAGTTCCTGGATGTTTTGGGTTACCAGCTTTATGCATTTTGCATTTTCTTTGACTGTTGAGTCAATGTTTTCTATGGTATCTTCAGCACCTGAGGTTCTTTCTTCTATCTCATATTCTGTTGTTGATGCTTGCATCTATGACTCCTGAATTCTTTCTAAGGTTTTCTATAACCAGAGATGTCTCACTTTGTGATTTCTTTATTCTTCCACTTTTACATCCTGGATGGTTTTGTTCAGTTCCTTTACTTGATTGTTTGTGTTTTCCTGTAATTCCTTAAGGGATTTTTGTGTTTCCTCTTTAAGGGCTTCTGCCTGTTGACCGATGTTCTCCTATATTTCTTTAAGGGAGTTATTTAAGTCTTTCGTGAAGTCCTGTATCAGCATCATGAGATATGATTTTAAATCCAACTCCTTTGAGCTTAAAAGTGAAAGCACTGCTGGGAGATTTCTCTCTTTCCTGACGGGCTTCTGACCACAGAAGGCTGTGGAGTCTCCCAGCTCCCTGGTACCTAGAATGTATTTCATTTACTAGATAGGAGGAGATGATAGTATGTAGGGGCATGCAATACATTTTATATTGTGTGTGTGTGTATATATATATATATATATATATATATATATATATATGTGTGTGTGTGTGTGTGTGTGTGTGTGTGATTATATATTTGGTAGAATACAGAATGATATAATATTTGATATAACATGGCATACCATTAAAGGATATCATCCACTTCTTTTTGGATCTATTGTTCTTAAAATAATTAGAAATAAAATTGACTTTACCTAAAAGTTTTCCACCTTCTCTCCCTATTTTTCACCACCAATAGGATATTTATATCTCCAATTTTTGTCCAGGATTAATTTTTATGTATGTGAGTGTTTTATCTGCATCTATGTATGCATACCTTATGTGTGTAGTACCATCAGAGGCCAGAAGAAGGAAATAAATCCCTTGGAAATGGAGTCACAGACAATTGTGAGGCATTGTGTAGGTGCTGGGAACCAAAAGCCAGTTCTCATAACCACTGAGGCATCTCTCCATGCCTAATACATTTCTCTCTGTAAGCTGTTTCTCTTAGGTGTTACATTTTTAATTGGATATTTGATTTATTCACATTTTAAATGTTATCCCCTTTTCCAGTTTCTCCTCCAAAAACCCATCCCTCCTCCCCTGCTTCTATGAGGGTGTTTCCCCACTCACCCACCCTCTCCTTCCTCACTGCACTAGCATTACCCTACACTGGGTCATGGAGCCTTCAGAGGACCAAGGGCCTCTCCTCTTATTGATGCCAGATAAGCCTATCCTCTGCTGCATATGCAGCTGGAGCCATGGTTCCCTCCATATGTACTCTTTGGTTGGTGGTTTAGTCCCTGGGAGCTCTGAGGGGTATGTTTGGGTGTTACATTTCCTGCCTTTAGCTGCATGAACACCAGCTCACACCCCGAGTCAGGACCAAATGGCTTAGGAAGAATCAGAGATGCATTCAGACTAAGTCCTCGTGGCCTTTCTGTCATTGAACCAAATGTCAGTCTGGAAAATATTCTTGAGTCACTTGGACCAAGTTGCATTGTATGCTCAGTCTACAAATGTTTGTATGCTTTGGCTTCCAAGGTAAGTCACACAACAGTGTTCTGAGGACTGCTGTGGGTCTCAAGGATACAGAGATGAATAGGAAATGTTCCCACTTCTTGGGATTCTCAAATTAGACAGCAGAGTAATTGAATAATTGAGAGAGAATGTTTAAAAAAACAACCTATAAATAGCCCCTTAACTTCTGCTTTTCATTTCTTCACTTCATCCATGAGGTTGATTACTCTTGGATCACATCCTACAGACTCATAGGGTACTTCCCACTTTGCAGAGTTTTTCTCCCTGGTCCAGCCACATAATGCTTCTTAATCTGCTTGGCTCTGGAATCAATGGTGTGAAACCACAGGTCCAGATGCATCTCAGCCATCTTAAGAGGAAGATCATGGCTGAGTGCTTGCTATTTGATGATTCTTTTTCCTCTCTCTCTTGTTGTACTGGCCAACTTATATATCCACAGAAGTCACAGGACTGACTTTTTTTTGTGGTAAATAGATCTCTCATGTAATGCCTAGTGCTTCCGGGGAACTCTTTCTCCCAGAGGGGGGAAAAAACATCTTCCAGCATCCTTCTTGCTTCAAGTTCTTGTTCTGTGCCCAGGACCTGGGGTGAACTCTCATGGAATACTAGTACCAACTTCTTTTCTTTTTGTGTGCTTTTTTTGTTTTACATTAGTGTGTGTGTGTGTGTGTGTGTGTGTGTGTGTTTATTCATTTTATATCCTGCTCACTGCCCCCTCCTGGTCATCCCCTCCCACAATCTTTCCCCCTTCCCCTTTGCTTCTCTTCTGAGAGGGTGGAGAGCCCTGGATATTCCTCCACCTTGACACATCAAGTCTCTGTGGGGCTAGGTACATCCTATGTAGCTCTGGCTATCCTGGAACTCGCTATGTAGACCAGGCTGTTGGCCTCGAACTGACAAGAATGTTAAGACGAAAGGCATGTACCACTACGCCCAGCACCCAGCTTCTATCCTTAGGTTGAACATTTTGAGTCTACCTCCATCCTTGACTTGTTATGTACATGTGACCATCACAGTGCTTGCCCTCAGCAACTCTCGGTGTGGACATCCTGCTACTATTGAACAGTCCTAGAAGGCAGATGGTCAAGTCAGCTTGAGATCTGCTTTCTGGCCAAGGATATATAC
The DNA here is from genome assembly GCA_964023405.1 of Apodemus agrarius. Classification (NCBI taxonomy): domain Eukaryota; kingdom Metazoa; phylum Chordata; class Mammalia; order Rodentia; family Muridae; genus Apodemus; species Apodemus agrarius. The sequence continues at coordinate 13,345,723 of OZ030024.1, forward strand.
ACTCTGGTACTTGAATTATATCTTGTGTGGGGAGGCTGGTATTTATTCATACACCTAGCAAGTGATTATTATATCACAGAGATCCCTCAGTCATGGACTTTATTTTTTAAATCTAGTATTCAGCTGAACCACACTCCAACCACTCCTGGTTGTTGGACCCAGGCATCAGTAATCTCTGACACTCTCAAAGCATCCACTGTATACAGAAACAGCCCCCTAATCCTGCTGTGTAGGATAACATGGAGAATGTGTTATCCTACTAATATCTCAGTGGGGTATAACCATAACACCTGTCTCTGTTATAGAATTGTAGGAGATGAACTCTAGAGAGTATTGTGTTTTGCACTGGATGAGATCTGCCTTCTTGCTGGGTAGCCACATATTTGGGTGGAAGGAGAGTCTTTTTCTCTTTTATATGGTCACAGGTTTATCAGATTAGGACTTAACCATTATAGCTTCATTTGATATCTCAAAACCCTCCTTAAAGTCCCCTATCCTAAGACATATACATTGTGGTTCAGGGCTTCAACATATGGCATTTGGAAGGAAACAATTTAGTTCATGTTAATTATCAATCATTTATTGCCAAAGTTTTACTGTTGGGTGATCAACTGTCTTCGTCTGCCCTGGATGATCCTGGTTACACCATTTAAGTTCCTGAGTCCCAGGGAACTCCTGTGGCAGTCACGATTAAACCTATTTACCCACACACCTAGTTCAAATATATCTAAGCTAGCTTGAAATCTTCCCCCATATCTATTTAGTACATTTAAGTAGTTACCAAACCCAAGCCCTTCTAAGTTTGAATAAAAATACCTCAGTTTAGCCTTCAAGGATCCACTTGACTATGGCTATCCAACAATAACCCATCATGATAGTTTTATTGTGTGTCTGTGAGCAATGCTGTGACCAAAAGCAACTCAATGGAGGAAAGGGTTAATTCTGTCTTGCATTTCCAGGTCAGAGTTCCTTATTGAGGGAAGCTGGGGCAAGAATTTACCAGAGAACTTGAAGCAGAAGCCATGGAGGAATGTTGCTTGAAGCTCACTCACTGCCTTACTCTGGTTCATGTTCAGCTAGCATCATGGTACAGACTAGAACCACATCTGTAAGTTTGATGCCGCCCACAGCAAGCTAGGTATTCTTACGCAATTAATCGTTAACGCAATCCCTCACAGACATGCCTAATCAATACAGTTGCTAGTTGAGACTCTTGTTTTGTCAGGTGACTGTGGAGTGTTTTCAGTTGGGAGTTAATACTAACTAGGACACCTACCATTGAGGTCTTTGCACGGCCTGCTAATGGAGTTACCCTTGAACATGAATCACATTCACTGATGACTGCTTCTCTGACTCTCTCACTTTCTAATGGAGAAGGTCAGGGGAGGACCTGAGTGTCTACATTTCTAACAGCATGCTAACACCTCATGATCATGTTTTGGGGCTCTGTAACTTGGGGTTCAAAACTTAGTTCCAGGGATATACTGAATGAGAAGTGAGACTACTGCCATTTCAGTGTGACTATCCAAGAGAAATACAACACCATGGTGTAGTTCAATAACAATCCTTTATCACTGTCTATCTATCTATCTATCTATATCTATCTATCTATCTATCTATCTATCCATCCATCCATCCATCCATCTATCTATCTATCTATCTATCTATCTATCTATCTATCTATCTATCATTTTTGCCCAGGTCCATTGGGGAGATGGAGCCTGCTGGAGATTCCAGAAGCATATGAGTCATGCAACAATGACACATTCCTGACCAGGGCCCTTTGTGGATGACAGAGTTCTACATCAGCAGGAAAGCCCTGGCACCAGACGGGTGCATTGTCCAGTGACCTGCTCAGCTGTGAGCTCTTTGTACCCATCCTAACTCCCATCCACAACAATTGCTCACAATGCGAAATGCAGAGTCAGTTACTTTAGACAGATGATTCGGGTTGGGGTGCCCCTAACTTGTGATTTTTAGTCACACATCATGCTTAAGATCCAGCATGTCCTGGACTCCCTGTCAGCCCAAGCAGAGGCTTACCCCCAAACAACCAGGAGGCTGTCCCTGATCAGTCTTCACTTGGTCTACATATGACTGTTAATGTATTCACAGACCCTGGATCCCTCCTGGGTCATTATCACTCACTTGGTCCTTGGCTGGTAGTTTCATAAGAGAGGTATCTATTAATCCGAGTATGTTCCTGGCACTAGGTCACAGAAACGAGAAAATCCAGTTCCTGTCACAAATCTTATGAGGTATGAAATCTAAAGAAGTTCCTTGATGCCTTCAATTTGAGCAGAAACTGACATAGTTCCAATAATTCAAATAATTTGGTCTGTCTCTCTCCCCTGTGGGAGTTAGAATCCTCATTATATATATATATATATATATATATATATATATATATATACACACACACACACACACACACATATATATCATATGTATATATATACACACACATATATCATATGTATGACATATATAACATATTATATATAATATATAAACATAACATATTTAATATATTGTGTTACATATAAATATAATATATCTAATATATTATAAATTATATTTTTATTACAAAATGTAGTTATATAAAATATAATTTTTATAAAATATTATATTTATATATGTATATATATACATATATATTTATATGAAAAGTGTGTTGGGAATGGGATTCTCACAACACACACAATATCACTGCTATAGTAAAACTGCATGGGCTCACTGTAACAGCTGCTGTGTGACAGACTGCCCCAGCTTGAAACCATGTTCATGGTAAATTTACATCTTCCTTGAACAAGGAATCAGGGTGCCATTCCACTGTGTCCTCTGTTTTGTGGGGTTTTTATGTGATTATGATTAATTGAGAGTGGGCAGTGTCACCCGAAGCCTCAGCCAGGCAAGCCTTTTACTGGAAGCTTCTCTGAGGATTGTTCTTCAATTGTTCTTCATATTGTTCTTCAAAGGCATTTGCGTTGAGGACCTCTGCTCTCTGCCTGGTGGACAGAAGGTCACTCTCGGCTCTGTGTCCTAGGAGCTGCTTCTGCATGCCAGCTAGCTCTGTCTGTGAGTATAAGGCAAAAAGGCAGGTAAGGAAGAGTCTATGAACCAGATGGAGATCAGACTCCTTTATAATCTCCCTACATGGGTAAGAGCTCACCACCTTTACCTTGCCTTGTTTCTTTGAGGCAAGCCATAATGTCGATCCATACTCCAAGGGAGAGAGGTATGGACATCTGGGGTCAGAAGTTACTTAGAGCCATTGGGAAGTTCACTAAAACACCTTCAGATTAGCCTATGGCCCTCTTTCATATGCTTGTGTAACACCCTGTGGTTAGCAAGGATAAAACCTCTGATGGCTGATCTTATGTGTCAACTTGACTGTGCCTCAGATCCTAATGTTTGGGTAAATACCATCCTAGTTTAGACGGAAGGTATTTGTTTTAGGTGAGACTGTATTTGATAGACTTTGTGAAAAACATCTGTCTTCTCTAAGGTGATAGGACTCGTGCTTTCAAGTGAATAGCTTAAGAAAGATTCACATGCCCCAGGAAGAAACAATTCTTCTTTTAGGCTGGACTATGACTTGTCCTATGATATTAACTCTCCCCTATGTCTGCAGCCTGTTAACCTGTTCTGCAGCTTTCAGACTGACCAGCCCACACTAGTATGTGAGACGATTCTTATAAAAAACCTATTCTCTCTCCCCTTTTGCTTCTATTTCTCTCAAGCGCCAGGTGTTTCCTGGATATCAGGGTGACACTCACCCGTCATCTTTTGACATATCCTTTGGCCAGAAGCAAAGCTGCTTCCAGTTAGTACGTTGTCACACAGAGTGAAAACCTTACCACAGCCTTCTTCAAACGTCTTTTATCATTTCTCACTGTATCTTTTAAACACCCTGATAATACAGGGCTCTATCCCTAATGAAACAGTTAGTATTGGTGACAGTTGTCTTTCCCACAAGCTTCTAGTCTCTGTGAGCCTGGTACCATGTTGGTCTGGTTTCTTTGACATGAAAAGTGTACTGTACGATCATGGGTAGATTGCACGTGTAGGTGGGAGTGTAATAGCATTTACTAAATATTTGAAAAGCTATTGATTACATCTATACTCCACCAGTGAGTCTGCTGTAAATAAGGCTTTATGTAACTGAGCTGTATACCTAGGTATATATTGAATCTCCTACAGTTCTGGAAGAAATGAAGTAAATGGGTCTAGATGCCAGACATGATTGATCTTTCCCATGCAAAAGCTTTCCTATTGCAAAAGCACAAGCTTTTCTGTTTCTTCTATAGATGTCAATCCACACCATTCCTTTCTTTTCGAAAACTCAGTGAGTAGAGTCACTTTTAAAACAAATTTAAAGTTTCCTTCTTAAGAAAGAAACATACTAAGAGCAAGAATAGACAAATGGGACCTCATAAAATTACAAAGTTTCTGTAAGGCAAAAGACACTGTCAAAAGAGCAAACCAGCAACCAACAAATTGGGAAAAGATCTTCACTAACCCCACATCCAACAGAGGGCTAATATCCAATTTATACAAAGAACTCAAGAAGTTAGACCCCAGAAAACCAAATAACCCTATCCAAAAATGGGGTACAGAGCTAAACAAAGACTTTTCACCTGAAGAAATTCAGATGGCTGAGAAACACCTTAAAAATGTTCAACATCATTAGTCATTAGAGAAATACAAATCAAAACAACCCTGAGATTTCACCTCACACCAGTCAGAATGGCTAAGATTTAAAAACTCTGGAGACATCAGGTGTTTGCGAGAATGTGGAAAAAGAGGAACACTCCTCCACTACTGGTGGGACTGCAAGCTGGTACAACCACTCTGGAAACCAGTCTGGCGGTTCCTCAGAAAACTGGACATGATACTTCCGGAGGACCCAGCCATACCACTCCTGGGCATATACCCAGAAGATTCCCCAGTAGGCAATAAGGATACATGCTCCACTATGTTCATAGCAGCCTTATTTATAATAGCCAGAAGCTGGAAAAAACCCAGATGTCCCTCAACGGAGGAATGGATACAAAAAATGTGGTATATATACACAATGGAATACTATTCAGCCATTAGAAACAATGAATTCATGAAATTTTTAGAGAAATGGATGGAGCTGGAGAACATCATACTAAGTGAGGTAACCCAGTCTCAAAAGAATACCCATGGTATGTACTCACTGATAAGTGGATGTTAGCCTAGAATCTTGGGACACTAAGACACAATTCACATACCAAATGATGTCCGACAAGAAGAAAGGAGTGGACACTGGTGCTGGAAAGGATCAAAGCATCAGTGTAGGGGAATACCAGAACAGGAAAGTGGGAAGGGGTGGATGAGGGAGCAGGGGGAGGGAAAAGGGCATGTGGGACCTTTGGGGGGTGGGGAACCAGAAAAAGGGGAATGAAATGTAAATATAGAATATATCCAATAAAAAAAGAAAGAAACATAAAAACACCCGTTGTCATTAACTTGGATGATGCCATTTTGGCTAGATAGTTTACCGATGTGGCAGCTCCTGGGTTGTCCTGATGTATAACCATGCTGCTCAGTGTCTCAGTGTGCCATTCATGATGGACTCCAGATACTTACTTTAAAATGAAACCTGCCTGCATTTCCATTCTCTCCAGCTTCCCTTGTAACATAGGCTCATGATGGGTGTTAGGGCCAGAATGAAGAGTCCAAAACCAAGAAATATTTATCCTCTACTATATTTTAATGTTGATATGCTAAAGTTATAACATCTAGGCTCAGTGAAGAAATTGGAGCAGGGGCCTGAATCTCTTGATCTATAAATGGCACAGAGAGTGAGATAGGGTTACTAATAATCTTGGGCGTTATAGGTCACTTGGTGACCATTCCCTGGGGTCTATCTCTATTGATAACATATCAGAGTTCATATTAATTAGAGGTATATCTAAACCATACCTGGCTCTGGAAACGATTCATTTGGGGCCATGTTGCCTCCAGAGGTGGAAATACTTAGAAGTACCATGCAGATACACAGGGAGTTGACAGTGGTAACACCTTATACTCAGGCCCAGTATTACAAACTGTTCTGTGGGGGAGGGTGATTTCTGAGGTGGTGATGTTGTCACATGATATAAATAGATGGTAGTTTACAAGGTCTAGTCAAACATCTCTTTGTGGCCTGAGAACATCTCTGGGGCAGGTTCTTTTCCTAGAACCTTTCACAAGGACAGTTTCAGTGCTCTGTAGGCCTTCCCTTGAGCTAAGTTAGAGTAAGGTACCTCCTATAGTTGGGAAGGACACCACATAGACAAGGTGTCTTAGTTAGGGTTTTCATTGCTGTGAAGAGACACCATGACCAAGCAACTCTTATAAAGGACAACATTTAATTGGAGCTGGCTTACAGGTTCTGAGATTCAATCCATGATCATCACAGCAGGAAGCCTGACAGAATTCAGGCAGGCATGGTGCTGGAAGAAATGTGATTTATACATCTTCACTCAAAAGAAGCCAGTAGCTGACTATTTTCAGGCAGCTAGGAGAAGAATCCCAAAGCCCATCCCAACAGTGGCACACTTCCTCCAACAAGGTCACTCCTTGGGCCAAGCATATTCAAACCACCACCTAAGGTTAAAGGAAATGGAAGCTTATCAGTGAATATTTGATATGTGACTTGTGAGTTTCTCAAACCACAGTGAAGCCAAGTGAAGTCATGTGAGGCTAGCACAGATAGGACACAGCTTGGACTCTCTGATGTCATGTCAAACTAGCTCAAGGAAGAGGAAATCGATACTAACATCAACATTAAAGATGCACCCACTTTCTCAAGAACTGCAGCCGGCTAGTCATTGTATGGCTGTGGTACTTAGGTAAACTAGCGTGATGCCAATCAAATATTCATCTCATTTTGAAGGCAACCAGACTAACACTCAGAGAGGACCAAAAACATTACCAGACCACATCTTATAAGTGCTGAAGCAGAGATTTAACCAGTTAACCCTTGATGCCAAAGTTCAAGAATACCGTTGAGTCAGGGAATATTCTAGAAACTTTGTGACATTCTCTTTCAGTAACCATCGATAGAAATTCTTAAGCATCATTTCTGTCAGAAATTTAACAGCTGTCTGCTTATTTCAGAAACTGGATAGTTTCTACTTCTCAAGTTTACTGTGAATTGGCATACTAGAGGTAGCAATTTAAAGTACATACAGCCTACACACATATGACATTTTAAACAATCCATCACTTATCTGTCTGTCACATGTATACACATATCCACACATATACAAATATACAGATTACATCTGTCATGTATCTATAGATCTATCATCTTTCTATCACCTATTATGTATCATTTCAATATCTATCTATCTATCTATCTATCTATCTATCTATCTATCTATCTATCTATCATCTATCTATTATTTGTAATAATCAGGATAGCTATTTGAAAATGGATTGTATGTATCTTCTAAAGCACCAATCAGAAAAATATATGGAGTTTGTTCTTTCTTCCTTCTTCCTTCCTTTTGTCCTCTTTCTTTCTTTGTCCACCCCCCCTTTTTTTTTTTTACAAAGTACCGACATTTATACTCTTGTGAGTCTGGAATCTAAATCATTCTGTGAAATATCCCTAAAAGCATTTTGACATATATTCCTCATCAAGAGCGTCTCTATAATGGCAGGTTGGTAAACTATGGCCAGCAGTCAATGTTTTTTCACCTCCTCATTTTCAAATCTGTTTTTGTAAATAAAGTTTTATTGGCATACAGCCATGTCTACTTATTTATATATTATCTATGGTTTCTTTGCAGTTACAATGGGCAGAGTTGAGTAGTCCTGACAGACACTGTCTGGCCCACAAAACCAAAAGTACTTACTCCTTGGACCTTTAGAGAATAGGCTTGTTGCCCTTCCTAGAATATAAGTGTTTATAGACAACCCTAGGGAGATGATGCTGAAAATGTCACCAGCAAAAACCGCTGGCTATATCTGGGTTTGCTCTGTGCAGCTGTAAAGCAGATGGGATTCCAGGACAGGGAGGAACATATCTTGTCCATTGAACAGGCACATCCTGATAAAACTCTATTTACAAAAACAAAGATGTGGGGACATTGACACAACCCAAGAGGACAAGGACAGTACAGAAGAACTTCATATCATATAGCATCTCCAAGGCTGTACAAGATGGCTGGATTTCATACTATCTACTGAAATAAACTAGGGTCTTAAAGGAAAAGACACATTAAAAACACATTCACATTCTCAGAGACATGAGCTACACTGGCTGTTGTTGGGTTGGCTGGGGATTTGTGCTGTCTGGATAATTCATCTCCAGAAATAATCACAGAGGGAACATTGACTTTTCTTGATTATATTTGTAGTTCTTCTGATCAACTAATGTTTGTTGGTCTATGTTTAATACCTGGTACTAAGTTTTGCCTGCTTGAAGCTTTTGAGCATCTTGTTTTATCCAAAAGTATATTATCATGTTTACTGTGGAGCATGGGTACCACACAAATTCATACATAGGATGGGGGAAGAAATGATTTACATGTGAATATGGGTTTATGTGTGTGGTGTTAGTGAATGCATGTCTACATGTTTACATATGTTTGGGTGTATAAATTTGTGCAGATGCATGTACACATGTATTATAGTCATGTCATGACTAGGGCTGATACTGGGGTGTCTTCCTTGATCACGCTCCAACTTATATATGGAGACAGGCTAGCCAGCTTACTGCGGAGAGTCCCTGTCTCTGCCACCTGTGTGTACCCCTGTGCATACTGGGAGTTCAGGTAGGCTGCCACACCCGCTATGATGTTTCAAGTATTCTGGGAATCCAAACTCTAGTCTGTTCACTTATGTGCCTATTCCTTTATCCAGAGCCATCTCTCTAGCTTGAGAAGAAAATTTTAAGTTAGTACTTGCAGGAATACTCTAGAAACACCATTCACTCAACTCACATCAATTAGGAAAGAAAATCAGTTACTAACCCTCCCAGGGATGGGGGGGTGTCCCTAGTATTAGAATCTGGGGAAATTTGTGAACAAAGAAAAGATGGGTCTATAAATGACCCATCTGTTCTCTCCCTTTGTCTAGGAGAAATAGCTCCACCTTTGGGGAATTGATGACATATTTTAATTGATCTGTGATGGGTAGAGTAATGTCTTGTAGAAAGAAAGTGTACATCTATAGCATATACCATGGCTCATGAATGATATCTTTAGTCTTTGGCATTCTATGGCCTCTGTTGGTAAGAACCTTCTCCTCTAGCATGGCCTGATGCTTCTCATAAAATATAGTTCGAGGAAGGCTCTGCATTCATCACATAAAGTATTCTACACAGGAGGAAGAAGGCTTAAAAAGAAGGAAGGAGATGATGACAGTTCATGGATGCTGTTGACTTGGCATGGTTTTGGGGTCTCTGCTAAGCATGTTCTGTGCTTGGAAATGGGTGGAAGCTGCTTAGCACCCCTCTTGGCAGCCACAGTGAGAAAGGAAAAGAAGGTTGAGGAAGGCCATGGGGGAAGGTACTCACTCTGTGTGAGAACCTGGTAACTGGAAACAGCCTTCCTCCTGGCCAAAGGAAGCACCCAAAGATGATGGGCGAGGGTCACAATTATAACCAGGAAACATCTGGCCGGACCAGGAAACGGATGGAATTTGGACATTGGCGCATCTGTGGACAGTAGAGTGGGATCCACGAATATAAAGACATTTCAACTTTGTGATGAGGGGATATAACTGAAAAAATAAGAATAGCAAAATACCTAATAGCCTGTGTTCCCTTTTAAAAAATATCGATGTCCAAGTTTTTGTTTTAATTATTCCTTGCTTAGTATTTGCATCAGGTATATTAAAAAATGCCAAGATAGAAAACTCCAGAGGCTAAATTTCTTAGAAAAGGCCAAAGAGGGGGAGGAAAGCAGCGAGCTCAACCACAGTCTTCTGGAAGAGCTATCTCAAAGTTCATTTTTCTGTAAAACTATTATCAAGATCCACTTGGGAAATGGGAGGTTAGCTACTTAATTAACACTCAGCTTTGTAGTTAGACTGGAAGGCACCTCTCCAGTAGGAGACAGAACATCTTCCTTCTGGCTTTTGAAAGATTGCTGAGTCAGATAAGAGACCTTTAAAAAGACTTAAAGAATTCAAAGTCAGAGAAGCAAAATGGAGATTAGTGATGGGTGATTGGGATGCTTTCAAAGCGTCAGCAATAGAATGACAGCATCGGAAGCCATTTCATAGTATCAGGAGCTAGAAACTCCTATCTGGAGAGGTTACCACTTCCACTAAACTGATTCACCCAATATTCTATTTCTCTTTACTTGGCCCCACCAAACTCAACTGTATTCTATCTCACGAGTAGATTTAGAGATAATGTAGGGGTGCCTAAGAAAGAACCGAATGAATGAAGGAGTCCAAGAAGATAATAAAATTTTAGATGCATAGCCTTGTGTACATAAAGCCCTGGGTTCAGTCTTTGGGACCACACAAGAAAAACACTCATTAATAATTAATCAGCTAATTAATAAATTAACTAAATTATAGAAATATAAATGTTTGGAGAGATGGCTCAGTCAACATGAGAAGCTTTGTTTGACTCCCCAGAACCATGATGAAAGCCAATACAATTGTGCGGCACAATACATCTATAAAGCCAAAGCTATGGAGGTGGAGACCGGAAGCTTCCTGGTACTCACGCATAGCTCCCTGGATGAAGGCTATTAGCAGTGAGGTACCCTGTTTCAGAGAAGAGAAAATGAAGAAGATTGTTGAGGATGATACTGGACATTGGACATTGATGTATGGTTCCCACATGCAGGACATACACATTTTATTACACACACCCCCTACACACACCCCACACACATAAATAAAATATGAAATAAACCATAAACAATATCTAAACTAATGTCACAGAAATCATTGTTCTGTTCTATTGCTAAGGAAGTTTGGCAAGGAAACCAAGTCTATGGTAGTCCAGTGCTAATGAGAGATATTTCTCAATATTTTCAGTTCCATGTTGACTGCATCCACAGATCTGCAGCATGTGGTTATGGCAGAGTGGTGGTACCTGAATTGTGGAACTGGTCAGTCCTCGTAGCACTCTGCACAGGGCCCAATGTGTTCCTTCACAGGAACATCTGTGGAGCAAATTCAGCTACATGGGAAGGGCAATGGCTTAATCCATGGTCTCCTTCTCTTTGTTTTGGTTTCTTCGCTCACAAAATGGAGCTACTTATCTATCTTGTAAAATTATCGAAAGAGATAAGTCATGGGAAGTTCCAACAACACATGCCAGTGGTTTCTCTCACCTATTTTGTTGGTTTCTTGCAGTTAGGAGAGCATCTGATAGAATAAGTGAAGGGTGTTCTGATGCAGAATTAGTGTGAGAAAAGCCAAATGCAAGGCATTGAGTAAAATTTGTGTGCTCAAAGATATGTCTCCTTCTACATGGTCTCTGCAGGCTACATCCTGTGGTTATGTGGTATAGGGGTCTAACAGGATGCTTGGGATATGGCTGTCATAAAGTTCAATAATTCTATCAAGAATTTGAGGACTATAACAGGTCCCGAGGGCATTGAGCCAACTGGGCGTACCTCAGAACAATGATGGTCAGCCTGTCTGTCTACAGGCCTGCCGACCCCTGCTGCCTTTCCATGGAGAGCCCCAGGTTTTTCCCTTTTGAACTATTTTGTTCTTGCTGCTTGATTGTTGGCCTTGTACATCAGAAAACTGAGTTAATGCGGTGCCCTGGGAGGAACTTGCTTAGAACAGATTTCTATGGGGTACTAATATCTTAGTCAGAACAAGTAGCAGTCTACGCCACATCACTTTGGAGCCAGTAATATCAATTGGTTGGCCACCCATGTTTGGAATTAAGTTAGCAGAGTTAATATAGCCATGTCTTCATGGCTAGCTAGAGAGTACAGGCAAATCCAGTCATGACCAGTTTCAGCAAGCGGGTATGTTTCTGGAATGTAACACAGTCCAGTTTCCTCTCCATCTCTAATCTTGAGACAAACTTTGTAATTTCCAACTGAATTTGAATCCTTGCTTCTACACCTACCTGCCAAAAGGCCTTGAGAAAAAAAATCCTCTAATTTTCCTAAGTAAGTTATTTTTCCCCCAAAAGGTTCTGTTCTTATCTGTTGAGAGATTAAGCAAGATGAAGTGAGTCAAACTTTGCAAGGCTTCTGAGCTTTCCTGCAGGAGAACTATTGTTATGTTCTCTTCGCAAGGAACCATCTTCCCTCAGAACACACATGGCTTGGCCCCTGCTTTCTTTTGGGCTTTGCTCAATAGCTGCTTTCTTGACTGACTTTTCTGTGACATAAAATAGTGAATGGTATGTCTGTCCCAACACTTACCCTTTCCTTTGTCTCATTTTCTTTCTATACTTAATTTTAGAGAACATCTATATTACTATATCTATCTATCTTATCTATCATTTATCATCTATCTATCTATCTATCTATCTATCTATCTATTTATCTATCTATATATATATGTCATCTATCAATCATTTATCTATCCATCATCTATCTATCTCTCTATATCTATCTATCTATCTATCTATCTATCTATCTATCTATCTATCTATCTATCTATCTCATCTATCAATCATCTATCCATCCATCCATCTATCATCTATCTATCTCTATCTATCTATCTATCTATCTATCTATCTATCTATCTATCTATCTATCTTCTCTCTACCACTCATCAGTTTTCATCTATGCATCATTTCCCCCTATATATTGTATATACAGATATTCATCCATCTACCCATCTATACCTATTTCATTTTTCTGTCTCCTCACTCATCCATCCATGTTCCATCCAGCTGGCTCTGTCTATCTTGTTTGTGTTCTCTCTCTAGATTTTATACCGAGGAAAGAGGCATTTTTCATCTGCTGTATCAACAGCACCTAGAATGGGACCTTGCACTTAGCAAACAATCAGTAGATATTGAGTGACAAGATGGGTATTGTTGTTATTGTTGTTTAAGTTTGGATCTATAAAGATTAATCTAACCATTCAGTTTACTCACTAACTTGAAAAGCATTCTGTAACAACTTCCATTAACTAACCACCACATGTTGGGTGTAGTTATACATATTTTCTGATCTGGGCTAGTAAGCTAATCAGTACACTGACACAGCTTCAGACCAGCCTTTAGGACTATGTAGTACCCATCTTGCTTGATGGGAACTTCTGTTGACTGAAGAGAAATCCAAGATCACGCCTTCTTCAAAAAAGTCAATTCACTTCTAGTGCCTGGTCCCTGCACTGTGTAGAGGCCTGATTGCCCTAATTCAAAACTATGTTAATGGTCCACGCCACATCCTCTGGGATCCTCTGCTGCATCAGTCAGAAACTAACTTCTCCCTCTGCCTAGCCCTGGTCTTCCCTCCCTGCCAACAAGTTAATGCTGAGAGTTATCCAAGTAAAGTTCTAGCTCTAAAGGCTCCTAATTGTTGTGTCAACTCTGCCTCCTGATCATCTCCTGCAGGGGTTTTACCTTGCCTTTTATTTGTGAAAAGGTATCCTTTTGCCATTTGCAAAAGTCCCCTTTTCTGTACCACTTGCAGACCCTATGATGGAGTTTTGACAATGGGAAGCAGACACTATTTCATTGCCTGCATTACCGAAAATGTCTTTATCTTGCCCATCCAAGAACAAAAGCTAAAAGTCTGCTCTGTGCCCAGAATGGTGGCTAGACTCCCTGAACTGAGAAGTTTCATCTGTTGCTAAATTCTGTGATACAGCCAGCAATGGGCTATGGCTCTTGGAGTGACACCATGGTCCCTTCCCTGAGTGAGCAAGAGTCACATTTTAACTATGATGCTAGTTCAAAAAGTATTCTTCCATACAAATCAACTGTCTATTCATACAGCTTCCCATGAGCCTTTCTTCAGGTCAACCTGGGTGATGGATTCTAAGTATACCTGCATTTCATTTGACTTAAAAGTAAATTGGGTCAAATGCTGTGAATATTTTCCTTTTATTTGTTTAATGTGTCTTAGAGATTTTTCCATGTCACTCATACAGGTCACCCTTATTATCTTGTAGGTCAAAATAGTAAGGCCATGGAATTTCCATTAATCTTCCATTTCATTTAATCTTCTAAAAAATAGCCTCCAAGTCTGTCCAAAGTCAGTCTTGGCTGTGGCCAAGATCAAGGATCTGTGTATCTTCAAAGAGGGAAGATTCTAGTGGGCAAGTCAGAAAGATACCAGAAGGCTTTTTTTTTTTCAGAGAATGTAGGATATTTGGAAATTAATAAATTAGGACAATGGATAATATGGAGAAGCCAAATTTTTAAAATGGGGGAGATTTAATTTTTTTTTAAAAAAGACCTAGCTGGTTAAGCAATGTTAGGTATTCTTTCTTAGGAAGTAACATTAAAACTGAGTGGAGCGAGACCGTGTAGGCAGCAGGATGAGCTAAGCAGATGTCACAGCTGCGCGGGACCACAGCACTGTGGCTCTTTCGGTGGCAGGATGAAAGCCAGGGTGCTATAGCTTCAGAGCACATGCTGTGGCATGGACACATGTTGAGCGGTTCACATGCTGTGTGCTTGGTCCTTAGAGTGGCCATATTCAGAGGCGGGATGAAGCTTTTACAAGTGGGACTTAGGCAGAGGGAGGAAGGGGGTGTTACAAGAGTGAATGAGACTTCTGATCACTCTCAGTTTTCAGGTGTGATCCTCCTCCCTCCAGGCACCATTGCTATCCATCATGAGGTGACACCATGAATGGGGACTTTTGCAAAAGCCTGCGTCACGCCGCTATGACTTTAAGCACCTAAAACCTTGCATTAAATAAATAAACCTATGTTTTTCCTTTAGAGTGAGCAGCCTCAGGCTTTTCATTATAGTAATGTAAAAACGGAAGAACATAGAGAGTATATCTATTTATTGAAGGGATTTTTCTGAATCATTTCCCAATCCCTGAGAGTAATATCCCAGGGGATTTCCTCTCTCTCTCTGAGAAATACATGATAAAATTCATTCAAACTTAATTATTTATTAAAAAAATATTTATTAAGCATTTACTATGCAAAGGAGTTAAAAAAGAAACCAGTGAAGCTAATATAACATCTGTCCCTATTCAACAAAAGAGACAGAAAATATTTTTTCAAAATAATTGAATTGGCAAAAATAGATATTTTTCATCATGAAGGGTTGGCCTGAACATGAAACTTGCAGGTGGGAAGGCCCCAGCCTCTTCATGAACTCTCTCTCTCTCCTTCCCACAGCAGAGAACAGCGATGCTCACAGAGACGGTAAAGAATGACATCTAGAAGAGTTCACAGGCATTGACATCTACTGTAACCAGAGCACTTAAGGCCCCTTTGTAAAGCTGCCCTCTGGAAATCCCTATTTACACGATAGTGGCATCCTAAACAGTATTGTTCCCTCCTTCTTCCTTAAGGCTGTCTAAGTACAGTGAATGGCTCCTCTGACATTATCTATGGCCTCACAGGATGCCAACCTCATTTAACTTAGCACATCCTCCATCTGCCAGTATTTGTCAATATTACTTGGGTGTGTTTTAGTTTGTGTGTATGAATTTACATTTGTATGTTCACTCATTGGTGGCTAAGTATGTAACATGTATGTGAGTGTGTGTGTGTGTGTGTAGGCCAGAAGTCAACTTCTCCTGTTGTTCTTCAGGAACCAGCTACCTTGTGTTTTTTTTTTTTTTTTTTTTTTTTTTATCAAGACAGGGTCTCTTACTGGCTTGGAGCTGACCAAGCAGGCTTGGTTGACTGACCATAGTCACCATGGATACCCCCACATCCATCTCTCCAACACTGGAATTACAAACCTACATCACCCCATCACCCCTTCCCTTTTTTAAAAAGCATGGGTTCAGACACTATTGTGGATGCCAAGAAGGGCTTGCTGACAGGAGCCTGATATGGTTGTCTCCTGAGAGGCTCTGCCAGAGCCTGACAGTTACAGAGGCTGATGCTTGCAGCCAACCATTAGACTGAGCACAGGGGTCCCTGATGGAGGAGTTGGGGGAGGAACTGAAGGAGCTGAGGGGGTTTGAAGCCCCATGGGGGAGCCACAGTGTCAACTGGTCAGACCCCCCCCCCCGGAGCTCTCTGGGACTGGATCACCAACCAAAGAGTACACATGGAGCAACCCATGGCGCTGGCCACATAAGTGGCAGAGGATGGCCTTGTTGGACATCAGTGGAAGAAGCAGCCCTTGGGCCTGAGGGGGTTCAATGCCCCATTGTAGGGAATGCCAGCGCTGGAAGGGGGGAGTAGGTGGGTGTGTGGGGAAACACCTTCATAGAGGCAGGGGGAGGGGAAAGGGATGGGGGGTTTCCAGAGGGGAGACCTGGAAAGGGCATAACATTTGAAATGTAAGTAAAGAAAATATCCAATAAAGGGGAAAAATAATAAAAAATATATATAATGGAAAAAAAAAAAAGCATGGGTTCTAGGAGTTGAACTCCAACCCTCACACTGATAAAGTGAACGTTTTCTCCCCAGGCCTCAGTCTTATTTTTTGACATTTGTTGTAAGTTGTGTAACAGCTTTTGAGCTGCTGCCCTGACAACATTTCAGCCCTGTATCTCTCCACCAGTTTTCTCCAATTACACGGTCTTTAGGGACAGTCCCTCCTTGCAATGGCATCCTCCCCGCCTGACAACGTCAACCATCAGAGTAGACAGAAGTGCTTACTCCACAGGGACAGTGCCCTGGATGGGAAGAGCGGAGCTCAGGAGCCAGGGCATTTTGAATCTAAGCTCTTGTGTTGACTAGACATGTGGCCTTGGGCAAAGCACAAACGCTGTCTGAGCTTCGCTTTTCTGTTTGCAACATGAGCCCGAGGGCAAGAACAGGCTGGGTGAAGATGCACTGACCAAACTCAGGAGCAAAATCCAAACGCTGCCCCAAAACATCAATCATAAAATCAATATTTTAATGCGGGTGCTTAATAAAATTCTATATGAACACACCGATCCACCTTGAAAGCCTTGAGTACGGGCAGGCTCTGACAGGACCAGGATCAGAGCAGTGAGAAAAAGAACCCAACCTGCATGCATGTACCACTGATTTCTGCTCCAGCTTCATGTGCCTAACAACGCCCGACGGCACATTTGTCATTAAGATGCACATTGATGATCCAGATCTAATTCTGCGCAGTAATTTGTTGCCATCGAAAACATTTCTGTCCTCCCCTTTCCATTTCTGACATTCTTCTCTCCTGCTTGCTCCAGATTATGCAAGATGAGCTAGATCAAAGAGCGTCCTTGACTCACGGAGGACTTATCCAGGCTTCGCACAGCTCCTCAGCTCCTCTAAGCCCTAGAACCTGGGTCTGGCCAAATGACAATGTTCCTAAGTGCTTTCCTTTCATATGGCTCTTTGTCTCTCGATACAACGTTGGCAGCACATTTATTTACTCTCTTCGAGACTCCCTGCAACCCTCGGCTGGAACACTCGCCGGCTCCACGAGACTTAGCCAGACACCGTCTAGATCTGTGAGTTGAACCATTTCCCATCAGCCTCCCTCCCTTGCACAACCGAAACCTCATGCACACTCATCTCCCCGCATCCTGTGCCAAGTTCTTGCTTTATGTCCACAATTTCAGATCCATCGGGTGCTCGGGCAAGGGGCCCAATATGAAACCCTAAGTATCTTCTTGGCTCCGGTTTCCTCCTTGGTGCCACTGCCAACTCTTTCTCCTCCATGTGGTTCTGCGCCCTCACTGGTGTAGAAAATGAAGGTTTTTCCAGGCTTCTAGGAGTGGATTCACACTCTTTTGGGACTGCGTGGCTTCTCTGGAACCACAGGATCTTCCTCTTTCCTACTGATGTAAAGTGACTTGAACCTGGAGGCTCAGGGGAATGCTCGGATGTTCTGAGGGACAAGTGGGAGTACCAGGCATTCCAAGGAAGGATGTTTACGAAGGTGGTTCGATGCAGTTGGGGGATGCAGAAGAGAATTACAATGGTAAGCCTTTGTTCTGGTGGAAAAGAGAAAAAAATTGCAGCATTAATTAAGACAATCTTATGTACTATATGGACAGTCGAGGACTGTATTTGGTAAATTTGTGTGTGTGTGTGTGTGTGTGTGTGTGTGTGTGTGTGAGTATGTGTGTGCGTGCTTCCTTTTATGTCTGTATGCTTGTACCACTGCTGTGCCTGGTACCTGACTCCACAAGAGGGCATCAGATCCTCTGGACTTAGAGTTATGGATGGTTGTGAGCCACCATGCGGGTGCTGGGAACAGAACCCAGGTCCTGTGCAAGAACGCTCCTAATTATTGAGTCATCTTTCCAGCCCCAAGGGACCTCTAGAGTAAAATAAGAATTCCCAACAACTAAGTGGTCACTGACATCTCAGAATAAAAGCCATTTTCTAGAGGAGATGCAGGAAAGAAGACAGGACTCTGGCTCTCTCATGCTCCTGTGACATAGGCAAGGGTGATTAAGAACAATTGAGAATGCGGTTCACAAAGACCGAAGCCCTCCTGCAGGTCACTCACACATCCTATGTTAGAATCTGGAATACAGTCAGAAGCCTCAGTTTCCCTTCCACACATTGTCTAAAATTGGCTCTCGTGGCTCTGTCAGAGCTCTGGATAAGGAGTAGTCTACCCGGAACAGAATGGGCAGATCCTGAATGTCAAGGACCCATCTTGTTTCAAGCCTGTAGAATGTTCCTCAGGACAGCCCCCCCCCCCGCCCCTCCTGCCCCCCCCCCCCCGCAAACTGCTGAGCTGTTGTGCTCATGTCTGCCAATTTCCACTTCACCACTGAGGATTTAGGAGGGAACCCCACAGGAAGGTCCGGTTTTAGGCTGGGGGGCTGGAAATTCGTTGGCGCCAATCAAACGTCTGAATCGAGAACACACGGCGGTATCCACATACACACACGGCTCCTGTGCTCAAGGGATGTTAAGCCCAGTAGGAAAGACTAAAACAATAAAGGTGGGAGGGGGATGGTAAGTGGAGGAGTGCAGAAAACTCTGCAGCTTGGGCGCTGATCCCAGAAGGCAAGCAGCATGACTGTTGTCCAGAGTAAGTGCCCTTGAGACTGTGGTTGTCCGAAGTCAATTGAAGTGAAAAGCCAAAGCTAAGCGCTCAGCTGAAACGTATGTTTCCTGTTTCCACCAGTGGTCCACACACCATTGGAGCTTGCAACTCTTTGGTATCTTTGATCTTCAGCCCTCCCTATTTTTTGTCATCTTATTAGTAATTGGGTTTTAACACATCGCCTTTGTCTTTTCTTCCATGAAGAGAACCCTAAAAAAAAACAAAAACAAAAAACAAAAAACAAAAAACAACAAAAAAAAAAAACCACATTACCTCTGAGTGTTTGCACTAGGCAGAGAAAGTTGTATCATGGGCTTCTGAGGGCATGCAACTAGAAGAGGGTCTCACAGTGCCCACTTTGGTACCCGAGGTGAGCTTCAGGCCAGGCATACAGATAACCTGGAGGAAATGTTTAAAGAGGTTGCCCTGAACTCAAGAGTTAGCAGAGTCTGTGGTGAGAGCTTGCTCCATTGCTGGGTGCCTCTGGTGAGGCGGAGCATCGTGGTTGCCAGAGCGTGTGGTGGACCAAAGCTGCTCACTTCAAATCAGCCAGGAAGGAGGAAGAGTGTAAACAAGGGGGGTGGCGAGGGGGAGAGAGAGAAAGACAGAGATGGAGAGGAACGGAGAATGTAGCTTGCACCTGCGCCTTATAAAACAGGTGCGCTGGCTTATTCCTGTAATCCCAGCACTCAGAAAGTGGAGGCAGAGGGATCAGAAGCCCAGCACCACCCTCGGCTGTGCCACAAATTCAAGATCAGCTTAAGATACGAGAGACACTGTCTCAAAAACAAACAAACAAACAAACAAACAAACAGAAAAACAACAATAACAACAACAACAACAAGAAAAACTTTAGAAACTAGGAGAGCAAGAGAGGGAATGGGGTGATGGAGATAATAATAAGGCTGGCTGGAGTCACAGAGACAGAGAAAGTACTGTATAGAATGTTATGAATTGCATTCAGGGCTGTAGCCAGTTAGAATCAGCTTGGGACTCAGAGCATCACGCCTGTCCATCAGTTCCAGCTGGCAACCGGGTGGGGGGGGCTGCCCCTAACTGAGCGAGCACAAAAAGGAATAGGAATAGACAGACGAGAGACGTGATCCCCAGTGTCTGCTACAGTCCCCGTCATCGCACAGGATCTCTCTGTAGCCTCCTTGTCAGCCTCCCCTTTTAGGCTTTCTCTCACCAGTTTTCATCCTCCGTTTCATAATCCTTCCGGTTCCCTGGGTGCTTCTGAAGGATCTCGCTTCTGTACTTCTGCCATCGTCGTAGAGTCTTCCATCTGGATGCCATCGCTCTACCACTTCCTGTGAAAAGTTCCCAAGATGCTTAGAGGCATCAGGCCCTCCGAGGGCTCTTTTCCCCGGGACAACAACGCACATTCGTGACGAAGTGCTAAAGAATACCCAGCCCATCATTTTCAGACAGCCACTTCTCCACTATTTATCACCCCCACAGGTAGTGTTGGAGACTGCTGCCTTCCTCTTCACTGCTTCTAAGCCATACTTCACGGTGACCTTAATAAAAATTTAAAGACCATATAACATACATTATCCTGTAGGTGTGTTAATTAGTCTTCCTATGACATCATCTCTGCTCATGGGATTTTTTATGGCTCTCATCTGTCTTGAGGGAAAAGGTTCAACCATTCTTTACATAACTACATGAAATTATGCTTTAGTTCACTGGGAAGCAAGGAGGAAAATGGCCTTTAAAATGTCACCATCTAAACATGGAAGCAAAATAAGCATAGGACAAGGTATTCAATAGTATTTATTGTGATCAAATATAAGAATTTAAATTGTTATTTTTTTTACAGTTAAAACTAATCTGTCATCAGTACCACTCATTTTTTCATTGAATGATTTTTAAAAGATTGTAGCTTTTTGAAGACTGTAAGATTTAGGGGCTGGGTAAGTAGGTTAGTAGGGTACCTGCTTGGCTTGGGCCCTAAGTTTTTATTTCATACACTCACAAAAGAAGAATTAATGTTTAAGTGCACCATTAGAAGTACATACGCCAGTGTCACCTCTGCCACTGAGTTTATCATGCCAGATCTCTGAGAGAGCCTATCTTCTTGACGTGCACTTTATACAAGTATTTAGTAATATAACTATATAATCTGTTTCCTTTTAAACATTTACTTTGTTTACTTGTTTGTGTATGAATATGTTTGTATGTATATACATACACATGTGAGTGCAGGTACATATAGAGGTCGGAAGAGGGCTTTGGACCCTCAGAATCTGGAGGTATAGGTAGCTGTGAGTGTCTGATGTGCTTGCTGGATACTGAGTTCAAGTCATCTGCATTACAGGTTCCTAAGCAGCAAGGCATTTCTCCTGTCCTTAAATCTTCTGACTCCGTGTTTTGATACTCTTTTAGCTATCTTTGCATGAACCTTTCAAGCCCTAATTGAATGATACTGAAGAGGAAACCATGCAGTTTACTAGAGATGCAGATTATTTGTTGAAAGTCAATTGAGTCTTATTTTAAGTAGTCCTACAGCATCGCCAGGCATGTGTGCAGTTAACCAGTATGGATTTAGTACAGACTATATCTAAAGTATAGATATGCCATCTGGTTTATATTATCTCGAATTGTTTCTCCCTTTCTATTGTATGCTTCTCAAAGTGAGGAAAGGGCTGTCCATACAGTGGTAGCAAACCTTCGCAGACAGCCCTGGATTTGTTAAACATAATGATTTCCCAAGGGCGTGTGGATAACTCAACCAACAAAATGAATGTAGTCCTTCTTTTTTTTTCCCCACTGAGGATTTAAACATATGGTCCTTATTATTTCAAGAGGTGATACAAACAGAACTCATGACTGTACTCTTAAAGGGTTTATGGGAATATGTAGAAGCCAGAGAATGCCTTATTCTCTCCTCAGGGTCCCTGTCACTGACAAGAGGTTGGATCCTTGGTATCTTCATTTGAATCTTGCAAGATTACAGGTCTCTTGGTAACAGAATCAAACCACTAACATTTGTTTATCCTCCCCACAAATACTTGTGGTATCAGTTGCTGTGGTACTAGTCAGTCAGTAGGATATGTTGAAAGAGAAAGGAGAGGGGATCATGAGTTCGAGGCCAGCCTGAGGTACCTGGCTGCTGAGGGGTGCTACTTGGTGGAAGAGTGCTTAACCAGCATGCTTGAGGACCTCGGTTCAATCCCTAGTTCAAAAGTAAACTTATAAAGTACCTGCTGTGAATTCAGCCCTGATCAAAAACGATAGATGCTTAATTAACATTTCACCTTCCTGCAAACACTTTTTCTAACATACATCTACACCTTATACCATTTCTATGGTCAGAACACCAAAATGGAAAGGCAGCTAGCTGTTTGGGATCAGGACAATAGCCACACTCATGATTACAGAAATCAGGCAAATGCCTCAGCAGGAGTAGTGTCCTACTGTGACCCATTAAATTCCACATCAATAGATATGAAGACTACATCTGTACCAAACTAGCATTGCCTTTGTATCTAAGGGAAAGTCCGGAGATGATTCAAAGTAACCTGATGTCTCATGTCTCTATGCCAATGCTGACCTGCCTCAGAATCCAAGATACATTAATGATATAATGTCTTTTGGTAGAGCTGAGCAGTAAGTATGAAGCACTGGCCAGCCACTGGGCACAGAATACCAGGAAGTGGGTTTGTTAAACTTGTTTTGGTGTTCCAAGGCTAACATGTCTGTATTACAGATGATGCTAATGGGAGGGAAGGAACTCAGGCCACTTCCTGTTGACAGGAGGAAAACTGCCAAGCAGTGGAAACAAGGTCCTGAAACTTGTTAATGAATTAAACCCTATTGATTGGTACAAAGGGACGGTTTAGATGTGGAGAGTAGAAGAGAACCCCCAAAAGGTAGAAAGCCCACAATAATTAGTTAGAATAGTTTTTGTTGTTTGCGTTTTAGGTATTGGATCAATAATGCAATGTTAATAATTAAAGACCAGGATAAATATACCAATTCCAGATTAGAGCCTTGAGCATTAAATTGCTGGTGCCAACGGCTTTTTTAATAGGCTCTAATCTCCCCAGATGTACTGAAGGGCTATAATGTGACTCCGTAAGCTGTGGATTTGGTGAGAAATATGAGGTTTTTCAGGATGGAGACAGTTGAGGGGTCCCTGGGTGGGCATCCTGCAGGGCTAGATATGGCTGGTTTGAAAGAGAAGTATCTCTTTTGTCCTGACTCAGATTTAGTTTAGTGGCTTACAGAATAATGGGGAGGACGCTCTATTCATCAGAGGCTGGCTGGAATCCTGGCACTAGGAAACAAAGCTTAGGGCAGGAAGAGGGAGAGATCTGGTGGATCTTCAATTCAGACATGGGGGTAGTAGCCAGACATCTGAGATACCAGGAAAGGGCACACCCTGCAGAGGTCAATTTAATAGCTAGGATAGTGCTAGGTATAGTGCTTGACTTTAGAAAAAGTAATGATTGTCTACCATGCAGGAGAAAAGGAGAACAAGACACAAAACACACTCTAAAAGAGTTTTTAGTCCAAAAAGTCATGTTCCAATTTCATTAATGCCAAATACAGCCTCGTCCCACATACACATAAGACAGTGTGCTCAGCGGACTGTGTACTCGAGACAGTGTGCTCAGGGGACCATTTGCTGGTGGGGGAAGGTATACTGGTGGGGGGAGGTGTGCTCGAGGGACAGTGTACTCAGGGGATGGTGTGCAGAGGGACATTCTCTGTCATAAAGAACCAGTCCTGCCTGAATCCACATTTCCTGTGGGACCTTCTGGCTGAATTTCCTGAGTGACTCTTCCCATCGGGAAGGAAGTTGACTATGTCCACAGTGGTCTGGTCTCTAGCCAGGTACATCTCATGCTTAAAAATAAAAGATACATCCACACCCATCCTTACTTCATTTTGTCCCATTTTTTTTCTAATTTTTATGGCCCTGGTTTTGTTCTCTCTCTCTCTCTCTCTCTCTCTCTCTCTCTCTCTCTCTCTCTCTCTCTCTTTCTCTCTCCTCTCTCTGTCCTCTCTCTCTCCCTCTGCAAAGCAAAAAGCATAGGCTGTCTCTTATTTCTCTATTCTGATCCACCACAATTTCAGCTCACAGTGAGTCAGAACCATCTCTGCAGAGTTTCTGATCCCACTTTTCTCACTTATTTTTATCTTTCCTAAGTCAAAATGGTCTCTGTCTTAGTTGTGGTGACTCTTGGTTTTTACGACTCTTTACCTTATTGAACTCAGCCATGGTTAGGACCCTTGTTGTGTTTTCCAAATGTCTTCCTGGAACCCTGAAACAAAATATCTTGAAGATCACAGACACCTAAATATAGCTTGTGACACATGCGCATGCGCGCGCGCACACACACACACACACACACACACACACACACATCTATCATGATGTGCCTCATACAGAATTTCCTAGGGGATTGTTTGTACTAATGTTCCCTCATGGAAAGCCCCATGCTTAAGTTCTTCGACATGATTGACTTTAAGTTAATATTTTACGATTTTTTTCTGACCACAGAATTGTTCCTTTTTAAAAATATTTTTCCTAATAAGGATTATCCTGTCATAGTAGTGTTGACACTTAATCCAACACTCATATCCATAGATGTGGTCCATCCTAGTGTTCTTGGTAGAATAGTAGACTAGTTACTTTCCTCATTGACTCTGGCAAAATGCTTGACAAAACCAGCTTAAGGAAGGAAGCCTTTATTTAGTTCATGGTTTAGGAAAGGGTACACTCCATCACAATGGGAATAGCATGATCTGTAGTATAAAGCAGTTGGCCACACTGTGTGTGCAGTGAGGGAGTAGAGAGAAGAAGAGAAGAAAAAAGTGGGCTATAGTGACACTAGCAATGCTTCCTGTGTCACCCTTCCTCCATCATGGCCCCATCTGTTAACCCTTCATCAACCTTCCAAAGCATCTCCTACAGCTGGGACACATGAGTTTATGAGAAGACACAGCGGGCATCCCAAATTCTCCTCTGATTTACCCAGTGACACAGAGCTCACTGCCTCCTGAAGAAGGCCACTTTCATTGACTGATGACATTGTGCCTTGCGACATTTAGATGCCATTGGCTCCAGTTCTTGTTTCATGGTAGATATGTGATATTTTATGATATTTCTTTGACCCTCTCCTCTGTCATCTATCCTTTCAACTTGTGTTGAAACATGCTGAGTGCTCTTCCCAAACACCTGCCCCGATTTGCTTGAAGAATATGAATATTTCTCAATAGAATGCAAACACAGCAGGCACACAGACCTCTAACAGTTTAGGAGACAAGTGGGGGGGTCTCTTTTGTCTCTTCCTGGAAGGTTCTAAGTTCAAACACAGAAACTCGCTCCTCCCTTTCATACTTTCAGAACTTGGGAGGTTGATTTTGAAGGCACGCATTGAGCCAATAAACAATAAAAGCCTCCCTTTCTGTG
Organism: Apodemus agrarius; assembly: GCA_964023405.1. Classification (NCBI taxonomy): domain Eukaryota; kingdom Metazoa; phylum Chordata; class Mammalia; order Rodentia; family Muridae; genus Apodemus; species Apodemus agrarius. The sequence continues at coordinate 13,371,216 of OZ030024.1, forward strand.
TGTCATACTCTTGACTTTGCCTGAGCAGATCTTCCAATTCATTAAAATAGAAATTAAATATAATCTTTAAAAGGCGAGTGTGTCAGCTTAGCCTTGTGATTCCAGTACTAAGAATAACCACAAATTCCAGGAAAAAAAAACTTGAAAAATGCGATTGCCAGTATGTTTGTTAAATCAGGCCATCTTCCAATGGCTTACCTAGTCTTATGTAATCATCTTTGCAACAAATCATCTTTATTTTTCATTTCAAGATATTTAATTTTCTATTCAGATACACATGAACATACACACAAACACACATACACACTCCAATACTATTCATCTCTTCTTATGTACAAAGAATCTACCTCATTCTTATAAAATCTCCTCTTAAATGTTTATATCTAAGAGTTTCCACAGTATTTAATTTACCAATACACTTTCTTCTCTTTGTTCAGTCTTACTTGGTATTAAACTGACCCTTGGGTTTTCAGTTCTGAGAGTATCATGGGATACACCCTAACTATGATCACACACTGGCTGACATTGAATGTTTGATTATTGGCCAGGTGTTGAGCTAAGTGTTTTTTGCACATGGTGTCTTATTCTCTCATCATAGCACTTCTAGAAGAATAAGAATGTAAAGGTTAAAAACCACAGAGGCTCGGCAAGCTCATCTGAGGTTCCCAGTGGCACCTTGCCTCAGTAGGCACATCAGGACTGACCTAGTGTGAGTCTACAGTGGAGAACTCTGACTAAAGGATGTGGTGGCTGTTACATCTAACGACAGAGTCTTAATAGTCCGTTCAGAAACTTAGTTCTATCTAAAAAAGTCCTTCCTTTCCCCCCTTTGTGCTACCAGATTCTAATAAATTTTCTCTCCTCTCCATTTTCTCCATATCTCCTTCCATTCCCTGTTCTCTTATTTAATCTATGTATATATGTATGTGTGTATTTGTCTGCATATCTACCATCCATCTAGATCTATTTATCATGTATCTTTCTAGCTATCATCTATCTATCTTCATCCAACACTCCTCCCTCTCTTACCTTCTTATCTTTTAAGTTTTGTAATAATATTTTTATTTAATTCTCTCTTTTTATTTCTAAGATATAACCTTTGGGCTTCTTCCACCTCAGTATAGCCATAGTATCAGATGAAAGAAACCCAGAAATGAGCCACAGGAAGTGAGGGTTCTTGCCTGAGTCCTACCACTTGCCCCTGACCCTGAGTTCCTAATAGCAACACTATCTTCCTGGACAGAATCCAACAGGCTGCAAGCATTACTCATATGCCAAGCACTGGGGGTGCAGAAGGTTAGAATATGGCTACTAGACTGAGTTGTTTGCCCTGTTCTGGGCCAGCCACTTGGCATCTTTCATTGGATTCATTCTTTTCAGGAACAATGTTATTTGATTGAGTTTTTCATTTTCACCAAACAAAGAAGAAAACCATGGTCACAAAAGTTCACACCTATATTTAGGACATGATGGGTTTGGAATATCAAAAAGTCCCAAGGTCCAATTTTTTTTTATGCTGTAAGCCACATCGTAAATGCTATAAATATATGGTATAGTAAGATATTTGCAGGAAAACAATGGTCTGGGATTAACTCAATGTCAGGCATTCTGGGTTAAATAAAATTCAGCTGGGTCACACTGTGAGTGACAGAGTCACAATTCATAGAGAGGCATATGTGGCTCCCCTTTGAATCTCCTCCCACAATACTATTCTGGCATGGTGCTCGACTCTAGGAAAGATTTTGAGGCTCTCTAGAGGCTTAAATATGAACTCGTATGTAATTCTACGTAGGGCCCAACGTCATTAATAAGAATGCATACTTATGCTAAGTGGCACTCCTAATGTAAGTGACACACACCCATATTTCTTCTAAGGGTAATTCATAGCCAAAAGGTGGGGGCATACTTCAGTGGTGACGGCAGTCAGTACTTAAGGACCAATGGCCTCCTTTTTAGCTACTGACATACTCCATATAGGTTGAAAGGGCATTTCTTAACCCCTCCATCTAATCGTCTATAGTATTTAGCAAATAGTGTTGCATTGTTGGAAATGTCAAGGCTCCATGGGGCAGGGTTGATTCCACACAGTGATTCATGTTGACTTCATTCATCAAGAAAAGTTCAACATTCACTTGAAGGCTGGAGCTGTTTGGCTTTCAAAGGATTCTCTTTTAGTAGAAAGGCAAACGATGCTGAATTGTTTCTATAAGGCGAATGGCCTCAAATTAGCATGAAAAGATAATGTGTGTTAGCTGGCAAGATGTGTCTCTTTTTCAATGACCACTCCACGTTTTAACACAGAAATCTTGAGTTTGAGCTCAAAGCCACTGAGCGCCTCACCTCGGCCTGTGAGAGATAAGTAGTAATCACGCTTGTGTGTAGCAGCGGGTTCCTGAGAGCGTTTACCTGCTGTGCTATTTGATAACTTCCCATATGTTCTCATCGCGGAAGGGACATGTCCAACACTGACATCAGTTTCTTGGTTTGAACTTCTCTCAGAAGCAGAACCCAAGACAAGGGTTCCATTCATGGTGAGTGGCTGGGAGCCCACTAAGAGCCAACATTTCTAAGCTTAGAGGTATATTTCCTTTACTCTGCTCGATGAATGTTCCCTTGCAAAGTTGACATAAAAAATCAAGATTTAGGATCTTTTGTAGTTGCATTTTTCTTGCTTCTGCCATTATCTAAGGAAATGCTTTGAATAAATCAGGGACGGGACAAGCAGGGAGTGAGTTTCCATTGCACTGGGGACTGACTAGGGCAGTAGCACTCAACCTTCCTAAGGCTCCGCCCTTTAATACAGCTCCTCATGTTGTGGTGACCCCAATGTAAAATTATTTTTGTTGCTACTTCATAATTGCAATTTTACGACTACCATTAGGAATTAGAATGTAAATATTTGTTTTCCAATGGTCTTATGCTACCCTCTGGGAAAGGGTCAATTGACCCCCAAAGGGGTCATGACCCACAGATTGAGAACTGCTGGGCTAGGGGCAGCAGAGTCTGCCTTATAACTGTGCCCTTGCTGGGCTCTGAGTGCAAGAGAGCCAGACTGTTCATTTTCCAACTCCTATTTCTCCTTGGTTGTGCATAGTAACACTCAGCCTGCACAGAGAACAGGGCACAATCTAGGGCTGGGGGTGGGGGGTGAGAGCCGTGTCTGTGAAACACAACTTCTGTGGGTGATCTCTAGAACATGCGTTGTTTGTCTTACAAAGGAGAGGGCAAGCCAGCCTTATTATCTTAATATAAAACCGGGTGCCAATGGAGCATACAACGCATATCTGAAGAGTGAACAGAGTAATGGAAATGGTAGCTTATTTTGTAAAGATCATAGCAAAGACCCAGACTTCATAAGGTCCAAGTTGTAGCCTCAGAGTATGGTCTTGACCTTGACCAGTAACCGCCCCTTTCTGGGCTTCAATTCTCTACATTATGTGATAAGAGGGTTGAGGGGCAGGCTTTCCATAAGCACCTCGTTGTAATATTCTATGGATTATGGGTGGAATACAGATAGCCTCATTTGGCTAAGGGATCCTATTCTAAGCTAAAGACATGAGTTCACTTTTTAAAAAAAAAAAAAAAACCTAAGAAATGGAATGAGTATTTTAAAAAGAAAGGGTAATTAATGCAATCATGATAATCACAGAATGGCCTTCTGTCCTTTTTTAAAAGGAAGGTTAATCGCTGCATGAATAGGGGTACATGTACACAATGGAGTTATTCATCAGCCATTGAAAACTAAGTTTATAAAGAGGGCTTTATGGCATTGAAGGTTGGCCATGCATTTTACACATATATATGTATATATATATACACACACAAACATATATATATACACACATATATATACACACACACAAACATATATATATATACACATATACACACACACACACACACACACACACACACACATACATATATACGCAGTGTGAATGTGTGCAGATTCACATATCTATACCTCTGTAGGATCAAAAGGGATATCTGCAGGATCCCTTTAGGATAGCAAGATAATAATGGGTGATTTTAAAGTTAGACTTGCTCTTATTTCCACCTTCTGCTTAAACTGATCTTCAGAATCGATATAACAAACAGGGACATGAATATGCTTGAATGAGTCAAAACAAAAGGTTAGAGAAGATGCTACTGAGGAAACATGGCGGGCCCCTCTGACCTTGCTTCCCTTGGTAAAAGAAAATTGGCGATCAGTCGTGAGCAAATTGGTAGGAATGCTTGTATCTGACATATCCATATTACTATTTGCATTTATTTTCATTATCTCTGTGTGTGCACGCCGGAGAGCATACAACAGCACAGCTGTCAGAGGACACCTTGCTGGAGTCAGTTCACTTCTTTCATCGTGCGTGTGGGTCCTGGGGCTTGAACTCTGGTCAAAGGGTTTGTTAGTAAGTGCTTTGACTCGCTAGGTCATTTTGCGGGCCCGATGTGTGATATAATTTTAGGTGAGTTTTCAGGCATTATCATGAGATCTTTATCTCTGGTGAAGCAGAACTGTTTATCTTCAGTTTCTCTATCTGTAAAACGGGTGCAGTAATGACTGCATGTGCATGCCATGCAGGTCTCTGTGATTGCATAGAGTAATGCTGGATGTATGAACCTGTGGCTAATCGATTGATGCTATCCATATTACAGAGACTCTTTTATCAGACTATGTAATCAGGTTTGAGTCACCCTCATTGGTAATAATTCTAGTGACTGTTAGGCCCAAGACCACGGTGCTAGTGGATTTGGATCTAGGGGTCGGCCCCACTTTCTTCTGTGTGTACCTACATTGCTTTCCTTTAGTATGTGAGTATGGACAAAGGGAAGGATCTTTTCTGTGTCATCACTATGACAGTGTTACTCCAAAGACCTCATATAAATCTCATTATCTCTCAAAGCGGTATCTCTGAATATCACCATATCGGATGTTAGGGCTTTTGAATTTCTGACCCAAAGAACCTGTGGAATATAACCAATGAGAAGAGTGGTGTTGTAACTGATAACTGGTCAGATTTAAATATTAGCGAATGTAAAGTTTGATAGATGACTATTCTAAAGCAAGCATTTGAGTCACCCTCATGCACGATATAATGCAAAATGCCTTCGGGGTTGCTCAGGGGCAAGCAGAGGCAAGGAGGAAATCCTGGGGACTTGGGCTCACCGTAACCACTCCGTCATCTTTGATGCCTTTGAAATAATGACTTGCGCCTATACGTTATGTTTTTCATCTCATTGTGCCCTACAAACACACATTTTTCTGACCTCGTATTAGCAACTGCCAAGCAGAAATTTATCACAGGCAAGAGAGCCAACTCTTTAATTAATGGCTAGGAATGTGGACCCAGGATGAGGCCCATTGAAGCACTCAGGTCCTTCCACTCACTCACAAAAGCAGGCCTAGGCTCTTTGAAGACCGTATGAGAGCATCATTAAAGGAAATGGACAGAGATGATTGCTTGCTGATTAGAAAACATTGGGATTAAAAGCAATGTCTTTTTCATTATACGAGCTACTCCTTTTAGTACTGAATTATGTTAGTACAACATAGAAATTAATTTATTATCTCACCTATAACTATCCATTTTCATCCATAATTGATGTAATAGTTAGGGATGTGGGTTGTGGAATTTCTGTCTAAAAAGACAAATGCTGGAATCTGCATCTATTCGAAAGGCAACTTTCCATGTTTTAGATGAGAAATCAGTTAATAGAGGCATCTCTGTGTGTCCTTGTTTAAAGAGAGGCTGTGTGTTGTGCATGTTTGTGTGCATGTGTACGTGTGTGTGTGTGTGTGTGTGCATGCATGTGTATGTATGTGTATATATGTACATCTATGACGCGTCCATTGAAATACTTCCCATAAATGAAATAATAAAGAGAAAAACATACATGGTCTCTGTGTTCATGAAACTAATGGTATACTCGAAAAGATAAACATTTCATTGACTATCCAGATGTCATATTTATTGTTGCTGACTACGATGAACAATTAAAGTCTCTTTAATGAGACATTAAAGAATATATTGGAAAAGTCATGATCAGGAAATCTACTCATGGGCATCCATGATAGTATGTCTGTGCACATGTATGTGCATGCATGTGGAAGCAAGAGAAAAATGTCTGATGTTTCACAAGTGCTATACACTTGTTCTGGGTGGCGAGTTCAATCTCTCATTGGCCTGGAACTTACCAAGTAATCCAGACTGATTGGCCAGTGAGCTCCAGGGATTCACTTGACTCTTCCTTCCCCGTATTGGGATTGCAAACAAGCCCTACCATGCCTTGCTTTTTACATGGGTTCTGGGGATTGAATTCAGGTCTTTGTGTTTGCAGGCAAGGACTCTACCATCTAATCTCTCTCCCCTCCATATTGTTCATTCTCATCCACCAAAGCTGAGTACTCCTGCATATGTAGCCAGGAAAGAAATGTATATGTATCTTTAGCAGAGCACATGTATTTGAGTCTTCCTTCCCACACAAATTGCCATAGCTCTAAAATTAAAATGGCATAAAACAAAATGTCCATTCACAATGGCAAACTGTGGTCTGTGCCTATGGCCGAAAACTACACATTAGTAGCAAAGCAACTTGAATTATACAGGACAAAATGGATGAGGAAACAATAGTTCAGAGTAAAACTACACACTGTATCATTCTGTTTACATTAAAACCCAGTCTTTTTTTTTGACAATATTTTTTTCTGTATTCTTTGTTTACATTCTGAATGCTTTCCCCTTTCCCAGTTTCCCCCTCACCATATGTCCCATAAGTCCTCTTCCCTCCGATCATTACCCAATCACTCCACTCCCATTTCTCTGTTCTGGTTAGAGCACTAATCTCTATCGTTAGAAATATATAATCTGGCAGGTCATACCACCTTTAATGTATCTCATCTCCTCTGGATAGAGAGGTGACTGTTGGCAAGGTAACTATGTCAATGTCAGACACAGGGTCTTGGGTTCTTGAGGCTTCTGGGTGCTGCTCCCATCCCCCATCACGCACGTGTGCATGCGTGTGTGTGTGTGTGTGTGTGTGTGTGTGTGTGTGCGCGCGCGCGCGCGCGCGCTTTCCATCACTGAGCTATATTCTTGGCTCCCATTTTTGTGCCTGTGAATCGTCACACGGATATGCTCATTTTTCACTATGAGTGTTCTATGGTGGAAAGATAAATGGTCGGTGACTCCCTACTGTCTGCAGTTTAACCCTGACTTCCTGTAAGCAGCAATAAGGCTTGCTCTAGATGATTTTGGATTTACCCTTTCAGACCCAGAATCCTTCCAGGCCCTGCCAATCTCTGCCTACTTTAGTTTCCAGGCACACTGCACTGGTTTCCATCTTCTTGGTGGCAAAAAAAAAAAAAAAAAAAAAAAAAAATGTGATTTTTTTTTTTACGTGAAATACCCTATTGTTTTTTCTTACCTTGATTAACCATGTCATTGGATGCTCCTGGTCAACTGTAATGTGACATTCCATTGGGAATCACACCCACTTGCTCTTGCCCTCTAGTCCCATATTCAACTATGTGTGTTTCCTTAGTTACTTTGTTACATTCCATAGTTACGGCGCCTTTAAAATGTTTCGTCTCCTCCTTCTCCAGTCCCGCAGACTCCACCCAGTAAGTGACTATAGGGAAGGAATCTATTCTTGGAATTCTATACCATCCATGCATCTGCCATACACTATACGTTGCTAAATGCATGCCAGTGCATGCTTGGATAAATAGTACTTTTAATACATAGATAAGCATATTATCAAATAAAGTATATTGAAATATACTGGGCACTCTCAGTTGTTAGAAACAGTGAAACTCTCAACTGTTGTTCATCGAGGCAAGAAAGTGATGGGACTTTCTGGGAGATTTCAGAGTAATGGTGGCTGCCGGGCAGAATAAGTAGTGGTGCAAGTGAGAAGACTGACCAAAGGGAACTTTGAAATCAAGTGAAGAGCTTCTAAGCTAATGATGCTAAAGGCAGTTGCCACACAATAGTTAAACTTGGCTGCTTCTCTCATGGCTAAGAGATTCATCTAAATCTGGGTATGCACTCTGGAATCTCCCCATCCATCTATGGCTAAGTATCCAGCAACAACTCTCGGCTAGTCGTCCTGCTACATGCTGGAGACCACAGACTGGGACGAAAGGACATAAAAATGTCCTTAAGTTGATCCAACCTTGATTGCTGAGAACTGGGAGACACCTGCCCTTTCATCCACCCTGATACCTTCAGGAATCACGATTTTGTTCTCAGTTCCATTGGATTATTTATTATTTATTGACTACTGAGGGTTTTTTTGTGTTTGTTTGTTTTTGTTTTTTGTATTTTATTTTTACTTTATCTGCTTTACATAGGTGGTAGATTATGGTTTCCTTTGAGACATAAAAAAAAATCACCATAGGAAGGGAGTAGGGAGGGACAGTAAGGAACCAGGGAGGGCCAGAGGACAGACAGACAGATGGTGATAACCTGAATCTAGCAGGGCTTTGTTTTTCCTCATAAGAATTATTTTTAATAACGCTTTGGCAAAAATCTACTGAGCTCCCGATAAAAGAGAAGCATTTGCCCATGTAGCTATCATAGCCCAAACAGCAAAAAAATAGATAAAATAGACAGACATTGGCTAGGATAAGGTGGCAGATGAGTGGTTGGAGGAAGGAATGCAGGGTAAAGGAGGAGAGAGGTGGGAAGGGAGGAAGGAAAGGAGAGAAAGGGGGAGATAAGGGGAGGGAGGGTGGAGGCGAATGCAGTGAATCACCAAAATCCACTCTCTATCCAAGGACCAGAACATGGATTTTCTGATTTTCCCCGGGGGAGGTTTTCATTTTACCACTGGACAACAGGGGACATGGAGAGGCCCGAAGGAGCATTATGTCTGCTGGGCTGATAAATAGGTCAACAGGGCAGGGTGTTATGGTGATAAAATGTGATCGGTTTTATGTCCTGAGTGTCTCTTCCCGGCAAAAGTGACTTCACCACTTTAGAGACCTCTTCAGTTTTAATATTTAAATATACTGGAGACCAGAAATCACTGACTATGTCTCCGCTTACTTCCTTTTTAATTTTTTTTCTCCCCAAGTGTTCGTCAAAAGCATTCCAGTTTGGACAAGTGCCTAGCATCATACTTCCGGTGACTCGCTCCTAGGCCCCCAAGCTCTCTGTCTTTTATACCCACCCCTCTCCCCACCATGAGTTTTGTCACTTCCCGGACATTCCAAAATTGAGTAGATTAACCTGGAGTGCATTTTTCAACCTTTAACCTTTAGATTTCGTGACCCGAGATCCACTTGCACAACTAACTTTGAAGTTGTTTTGTGGGATAAACTATTAAATGAGTGATTAATTTTAAAAAAGACATTAAGTGTATGCTATAAGTGGATATATGAGTTCAATGCCCATGGAGGTCAGAAAAGGGCACGGGTTCCCTTGAAGATAGCGTTTCAGGCTGTTTTTGAACCGCAGGACATAAGTGCAGGAAGTGGAACGCAGATCCTCTAAAAGAGCATGCGCAATGGCGCACTAAGCCATCCGGTCACTCAAAAGATTTTTTGAGATTGTTTCAAAGGAGAGATATCCTCCATGCATCTACATCCGGATTGGCCTTGATTCTGGCACTGGGCAATATGATTCGAATGGGACCTGTGCACGCTTTTAAAGCTCTGGGAGGTCTATTTGTGGATACCTTAAATATATGGAGAGACATTAACTCATGTCACCGGGGGTCCCACTGTCCCTTGATGAAGGAAGCCCCTCTTCGAAAGTCTTACAGCTGTTGGGCGCTCAACTGTCACATTCTTCTCACATTTATTCTGAATGAGCACAATCCATCCATCAGCGCTTAAAGAGTTTTCCAACAGTACATTGACCTTGAAGGCGCCACATTGATTTTCAGTAACGCACCGCAAATAGGGTCGTTACGGAGTCACCCAACAGTGAACGTGGTCGGGAACAGATTTCTGAAATTCCGATAGGGTGCCACCTGCCTTGGATGATGGATCAGCCTACTGTAAAGCGTCAATCTTTCTCGGGGGCTCGAAAACTGTGACGCCTGAATGAAATTCATCACCGCGCACACTGCCAGACCAAGCCGAAGACCATTGCAGGGCTTTTCCGCCATCGTGGGGGTGACTTGGGCATAGACGATTTGTTTTATTTGCAGTAGTGTGTGTTTACTGAAATGCTTTCCTTGGAAGGACCCACTTGCAATGGTGACAGAGATGTAAGCCCCATAGGGAATTACTTCGGCAGCGAGGATTGAGCACTAGATAAAAAGCCTCTGTACGCTGCCAGAGGTTAACGCCAAGCAATTAAGGTGATTGTTTCTTAGACAGTATTGGACACGTGTACACACACAAAGGGGACATTAGCACAACCAGAAGAGAACAAAGCAAGATTAACTAATGCCAGGCTAAAAAGCAAAAAATGCAGAATGATCCTATGGTCTTTTGAATTCTGGGTAATAGTCATGATGCGTTTGCCTTGCAGAGTCAAGCATCTACCTTTTGTTTTTGTTTGCTTGCTTGCTTGCTTTTTGTTTTATTTGTTCCTTTTTGAACTTTTTTTTTGATAGCTCACTATAGGGAAAGAAACATTTGATAAGTAAAGAGGTTCTGTCATTAACTGAAGAACTAGAGCTGTAGGAGAAATGCTAATCGTTCAATATCATGGACCTCGGAATTGATGCCTGTTTCAAATATGCGATGGCGTGTTCGCTTTCGTGATAGTAATTGTCGTGTTGGGGGGTATTTGCCATGTGACATTTGTTACCTACCCCAGGCACACTAAAGGCATTCCACAAACTTCCTAAAGTCCCTGGCACTGTATTTAGCTTTCTTCCAACTTCACAAATTAGAAAAAGAGAGGCTCGGAGCCCTGGGGGGGGGGCGGGGGTGGTGGTGGGGAGTTCTTCCCTCTTGAACATTTATCTATTCTGAAATCAGAAATCCTGTCTTTTTGTCTTAGATTTCTGGTCGACCAGACCTTCCGCTATGGCCCACCGTCGCTCAAAGAGCACAAGAGACGGGGCCATGGCCGTTTTGCTACACGCCATGGGGTCTTCACATCCTCTCTCCACTCAGAGAACTTAAGCTAGAGCACATACTGCCTTAGTCCACAGCCGCAGGGGTTAAAGGGTGTTGCTGGGTGCGTGCCGTCTGCAGAGGCGGGTTTTGAGAGTTGCTAAGCTCATGATTACCCTTCTATGATTATAAGCTCCTGGGAAAGGAGAAAGTGTCTGAAGGGTCTGAGGACTCTAATTGATGTTTGCTAACATAACAGCCAAACCCATCATTCTTCCCCCCCTACTTCAGACGATCCAGTGCCGGGTGCCCGTGACCCTCTCCCGTCAGACTCCGGGGTTGGTGCGCAGCCAGGTAGGATCTGCAGTGATGATAGGTGAGGCCCACCACAGGTCAAAAGCCCAGCCCCACCTCCTCATGGAAAGGCTTAGGAAATGCTCACCTTGCTCCTTTGATAATTGAGTCCTTCATTGGGTGGGAATTCGGTGTCTGCAACCTGTGTGAACCGCATGGTGAGACACCGCTCATTTCTCTCTGGCTGACTTGTTTTCAGGAGGAGACAAATTTTACCCCTGGGATGTACCATCATTCATTCATTCATTCATTCATTCACTTCAATCTCTCTCTACTCCATCCCAAGTTCCAGTTTGGATCCTTAGGGCATTCTAGAATGCCTTTAGGCCATCAAGTTTTATAGAGGTCCTGCTGTCCTCTCTGATCTTTAGTTTGGGCACCGAAGGTAAGACTGTATCCAGAGGTCACCCAAGGCCTGCTCCTTAAAAGAGAAGGTGCTAACCGAGACCTTGCTGACACATTATCCCACCTCACACAGTCTGTGAGGCTGAAGCTCCATAATAATGCGGCTACACCTTTCCTCACTTGCCCTGTGCCCTTGTCTGAATCTCTAACATGACACAGTTTCACAAAGGAGTGTTAACGTTGGCTCAGGTTTCAGGGTACAGTCATGGAGAAGTTGTAGTAATAGGGGCTGGAAGTAGCTGGTCACATTGCACCCACATTCTGGAAATAGAAATGCATAACTGTTGGTGTTCTGCTCACTTTCTTTCTTGTTGCTGTTGTTGTTGTTGTTGTTGTTGTTGTTGTTGTCGTTGTTGTTATATTCAGCCTATGAGTTGGCATCACCTACCATCCATGTGGGACTTTTTCCGATAGTTAATCCTTTCTGAAAATGCACACATAGCTACTCTAAGAAGTAACACCACGTTTCCATGGTGACTGTAAATCCAATCAAGTTGGCGATGAAGATTAATCATTACATGGGCTTTGGATGAGGGAGCTTTCTTGGGGTTCATGGTCTCATAACAAGAATGATACAGATGCTCGGTGCCCCATGTCCCTGTCATACCCATAATAGAAACCTCCCAGATACTCGGTAAAAGGCACAGTTATTTGTTAACGAATGCTGGAATCAACATCTCTCTTGAATGGAGGCGCATCTGAAGGGTGAATGAGTACTGTCAACAGCTAGCCAGTTGCGGAGTAGATGGATGGACAGTTGGTTCTCGAGTGACAAGGCATGCCTTGGCTGTGTTAGCCTCCCCACACTGTAGGAATTCGAGCTGAACTGATGCAGCCGGCAGCTTTGAATTTAAACTTGTCAACATGTTATGTGCAAACTTCCTGAATGCCTAAACCTTCCAAATGCACAATTGCTAGAACTCACGGCACAGAATTCTGTCTTTGGAATCCTGAAACCTTCCCCCAAATTCCAGTGTCTGCATCATCTACAAATCTCTCTCTCTCTCTCTCTCTCTCTCTCTCTCTCTCTCTCTCTCTCTCTCTCTCTCTCTCTCCTCTCTCTCCCTCCCTCCCTCCCTCCTTTCTCCCCTCTCCTCTCTCCCCTTCCCTCTGTCCCCTTCCCTCTCTCCTCTCCCCTCTCTCCTCTCTCCTTTCCCATCTCTCCCTTCCCATCTCTCCCCTCCCATCTCTCCCCTCCCCTCTTTCCTCTCTCCTCTCTCCCTCTCCTCTCTCCTCTCCCCTTTCCCCTCTCTCCCCTCTCCCTCTCCTCTCCCCTCCCATCTCTCCTCTATCCTTTCTCCCTCTCCTCTCTCCTCTCTCCTCTCTCTCCTTCCATCTCTCCCCTCTCCTCTCCTCTCCCCTCCCCTCTCTCCTTTTTCCTCTCCCCTCTCCATATTTTCATTTCTGAATGACCAGAAGAGTGGTCTCTCAGGTGGTGGGCATACTGTGTGTGTTCAAGGAGTGAATGGGGCTGCATAAAGATCGATTCCAAGATGCATCAGTATGCACCGAGGAAACCCAACACATGACAAATGTGATTAGAAACGACTGTCAAATAATGACAAATAAGTTCTAATAAAAACAGACACAATCTTCACAATTACTCGCAAGGCAGGTATTTATCAAGCAGAGCAAGATTAAAAATGACCATATTGCCTGAAAGACACCCAGCTGATGGAATTTTAAATATGCAGCTGGGTGCTTTCGCTTCCCTCGCGCTTTGAGCCTGGCCAGTCCCCTAGCAGAGAGATGGGGTGGGAGTGAATTTAAACAAAGAGCGTTCTAACATGTCCAGGAGAGTTCCCACGTTAAACTCGCTTTATCTCAAGAGCTCAGCTCACCAGGAAAATGAGACCACAGTGTGAAGGTGAATGGGACATATGAAGGCAGGCCACTCGGGCCGTGATTGTGAGATACACAGTGGCAGGACATATAGACAGTGCATTGCAAGACAGGGCTCCCGATACGGGCATCTAAAAGGGCACTGATCTCCCGTGAGGAAATCATGATAGGCTGAGCTGCAATGAAAAGGAAAAGACAGAGTCCTGATGATTAGGAAGCCCTGCTAATTCTAAAATGGCACCCCCTCTCTCTAAGGACTTTAAGCAAATGTATTTGTTTATTTTGTCACCATGATTAGAAAGTTATTAATATGAGAATGCATAGGCAGTTCTAAAAATTAAAGGGAATTACTATTGCTGGCAATTTGTAAACGCTATGCCTACAGAGCTAGCCACTGCGTGAATTTTGTGGGGCCAAAAGCTAATCCACTTTGGAGCCTTTCTTTAAGGAAAATTTTATAAAATTAGGTTTGACTTACATAAAATGTACTCTGTCGAAGAAATACTATTGAATAAATACTCAAATGAATATTTCCAGTTCATTAGGAAGTGGCTATGCAGAAGAAACTTCTCAAAGGTTAAGCTCAGTGTATTATCAATGAATGGGACCGGTTTCTGATGTGTTTGGGACTGTGTATTTCCTTCTTTCTTACAGTCCCATAAAACATGTGCAATCTTTTTTGCTGTTTTGTGCACCAAAGCCCACATCTCAAAAGGGTTAAATCTCTGACCTAATATTAATACAGACACAGGATTTTCACTCAGCCTCAACACCAGTGTCACATGGTGTCTGTCCTAGTTAGTTTGAACTGTCAGATTTACATACCTTCCTGTTATCAGAGAAGAAAGCCTCTTGAGAAATTTACCAGATCACACTGGATGACGACGGGCATGTCTGTGGGGGATTATCTTGATTATTAATTAATGCAGGAGAACCTAGTCCACCACAGGCAGTACTGTCCCTCAGCAGATGGCCCTGGGTTGTGTTAGAAAGAATGAGCCTGTGAGGAGGCCAGCTAGCATGCTTCTTGCTTTATTTCCTTGGTCCTGGGTAAATTTCCAGGCCAGAAATAAAGCAGTATGGAATAACAAGCAGGTGTTGTTTCTGTCTTTCTTCTCTCAATAATGGCTTATGAGCCGGGCGGTGGTGGCGCACGCTTGTAATCCCAGCACTTGGGAGGCAGAGGCAGGCGGATTTCTGAGTTCGAGGCCAGCCTGGTCTACCGAGTGAGTTCCAGGACAGCCAGGGCTACAGAGAGAAACCTTGTCTCGAAAAACCAAAAAAAAAAAAAAAAAAAAAAATGGCCTATGAACTGGAAGTGTAGATGAAATAAATCCTTTCTTGTCCAAGTGTCCTGTGAGTCCGAGGGTTTTATCACAGCCACAGAGAGTGGAGTAGGGCAATATTCAAATGAAAATGATAAAATAGTCTATCCCATAGGAACCAATCTAGAGACTTCAGATACATCAGAGGCCAATCTATTAGTAGAGACTGGCTTCTGTTAAAGTAAAGGAAAGGTAGAGGGAGGATCCCAGAAATGATGGAGGAAGAAAAGGAGGAGCTATGCCACCATCTGCCTATTCTTTGGTTTTCAGTGACATAAGGTCATAAAGAGGGAAACTGATATTCCTTATCTACTTAAACAGCAATAGAAACAGCAAAGCGTGCACCAAGATATCCCTATGTGTGGGAGCTTGAGTATTGTCCATGGTGACAATTCACCTGTGACTTTTCTCACAATGATCTTTCATCTAATGGCAAGCACCCTCTAGTACCAGGGACCTCTACTTGACTACAACTCAGTCCCCTTTCTTCTTGACCCAAGCTCTGGTTATTCATACATACTTGCTTTGTGGATACAAAAAAAAAATTATTCTCTGTTCTCAATGCTTTCCCAAACTTATTGTCCAGGTAACTTCCAAATCATTTTTTTTAAACCTTAAACCAAAGTAGTCTTAATTCATACAGTTATTTTCAGGAAAGGAAGACTCACAGTTTATACTTAGGAAATGTGGTTACTATGAAGGAGAGATGGTGTGTTGTGTTACATACTTCATCTTGTGTTTGAATGTGACACGTCTCCCACAGGTTCATGTAGCTGAATACTTTCTCACTGGCTGCTGACATTGGGAATTTACAGAAAATTTAGGATGTACTGTCTAGCTGTCAGAGACAGGCTACTTGGGGTGTATTCTTAAGGATTATGGCCTGTTTCTGATTCTACTCTGGGTCTAGACTACTTGGGGTATATTCTTAAGGGTTATAGACTGTTTCTGATGCTGCCCCAGTTTTCAGCTTCTTGGGGAGATATGAAGAGCCCTAGCATACTCTTCTGGCATGGTGGGCTTCTCCACCATGATGGATGATAGCCTCAAACTGTGAGTCAAAATAAATGCTTCTTTTTGTAAAATTACTTTGGTCAGATGTTTGGTCACAATGATGAGAAATTGCCTTATCTGCTTGAAAATAAGAGAAAGGAAAGGAAAGGAAAGGAAAGGAAAGGAAAGGAAAGGAAAGGAAAGGAAAGGAAAGGAAAGGAAAGGAAAGGAAAAGAAACATAGGTGGGAAAGTAAAAGAATTAATAGAATCTGAAGGGATGAGTTTTTCAGTGGAGCAGAGGGTTCCAACCAGTAGACTCAAAGTCAGTGGTGCCAACTCTTTATAAAGGTGGTGGTGGTGGTGGTGGTGGTAGGGAAACTCCTCCTCAGAGAGCAGGCACTTGGCTGTGTCAAAATTCAACTCAGGTTTTGGACAGTCACTCTGATCCCAGAGGGATTCATCTTAGTCTCTTTCTTTACCTCAAGACAACTCAATGTTTCGTAAGTCAGTCTTTGTGTGTTCCTCTTGGGCAAACTTCTCATGACAAAGAACAAGGGGTAATAGTATGCCAAGTACTCTGATTTCATCACACACACACACACACACACACACACACACACACACACACAAAATGTGAACAGGGATTAGGCTTCTGAGATAGGGATAATTATAATGTGTCAATTAAAACTAAAATCAAGCTTAGATGAAAAAAGGAAGGGCTTAGCTGACCCAATCATAGTAGATCACTTAACACAACATTCCTGGGTTCTGTGTAAGGCTCGATACTCAGCCCTTCTTGATAGAGCTTAAACCAAGCAGAACTGAAGAACAATCCTAGACTGATAGGTCAACCTTCTACAGGGTATAATGATATGCCCATCTTAAGTTGCTTTTTCTTAGTCTGTATTTCATTAAATCTGTTGACTCTAACATGGGTTGTATTTTTGTGAGACGGTGGATTTTATTTTTTTGCATCCAAATCTGAATCTAGTTGTAGGCAGTGTGATAGTGTCTGTGAGCATCACCCAGCAGGTTTATTCAATAGTCAGCTTTAGCACACGGTCCCAAAGAGACCATCTGTCATCTTCCACACCAGAGGTTTCGAATCTCTTCAGTTTTGCCTCTCAAAGGTTGTGGAGCAAGTTTTGAGACCAGAATTGCAGTGGAGACAGGAAAGTCACGAGGCTTGCCTTCCTCATGACGTTTCTTCTCTTTCTCTTTCCTACACCATCATGTCTTCTCCACTGATCTACACCACCAGCATACATGTCTATCACCTTCCACCTCTAAAGCAAATCCCAGATGGCTCGTCTTTCTGTAGCTGTCATCTCAGGCCTCAGCCATCCTTTCTCTGGTCCCCGTTCTATCTAACTCATTGCACTTGGGCTTTCACACCAACCGTTTAATGCCAACTCTTCTTACTGTGGCCTCCACATTACAAGACCATGGAAAATTCCCAGTCTCCATTGGGCTTATCATCTGGACAGTGTTTTGTTTCTTCCTTGTTACTTGACCTCCAGAGTCCTCCTTTAAGATCCTTCTCTGCCCTCACTAAGACACTTAATCTCAATGTCTTTTGTTAAATTCTTCTTCCTTTTCTCGTTTTCACTTTTCTCCTCCTCTTCCTCCTCGTTCCTTTGACTTCTCACCCTCTTTTTTTTCTGGTGTATATGTGAGTGTGTATGCATGTGAAGGTTTTGTAATGTTATTCCCAACACTGGATGAGCATTTTGGCTGCATCATGTGCATGCTACATGGCTTATCACCCCCTCCGTGTGTGTGTGTGTGTGTGTGTGTGTGTGTGTGTGTGTTCGTGCATACACACATGCTTGGTTGTATACATGTGTATGCACTTGCATGTGGAGAAGAGAAATATGTGTTGAGTGCCACCCTCTCTCCACCTTAATTATGAAATGCTCTTTCACAGAGCCTGGAGCTCATCAATTGGTTATACTGGCTGGCCATTGAGTTTCAGAGATCTTCCTGCTTCTGACCATCTGCAGTTGGGGTTGGGCATACATGGTGGTGGCCCACCTTTTACGTAGGTGCCGAGAATCTGTACTCATATCTGTATACTTGCACAGGAAGTACTTAACTGGTTGAGACATTTTCCTAGTCCCAGCATGGCTCACCTTAAAGGCAGAATGCTTAGAAAAGTATTTTTTGAGAGCCTTCCTTTTATCTTTATTTGGCATTGTCTGCTTTCTCCTTAGCATTCACCACCACCATTTATGACACTCTTCTTTTTCTGTTTCAAATGCTTTCCCTACTGGAATGAGTTCTCTATGGCAACAATGATAGAATCAGAAGGTAAATAACCTCCATCCTGTTCAATGTCCTTTTTTGACATAGATTATGTTCTTTGTAAATATTTGTTGAAGCAATGATATTTAACTGAATGCATGGATAAATACACCTCTCGTTCTTTTGGCCTCCTCTGTAGAACATGCCAAACAATCAGGACAGAGAGTAAATTAGTGGGGTTCAAGGACAATGGTGTGCTGGTGATAAAATTCTGTATGAAGACAAGATGTGTTGTTACCCCTCGTCACAGATCTTTGTGTTATTATGAGCCCCATAAGGTCATCCAAGTGACAGCAAAAAACGCCACCTGGAAATGTCATTGCATGGAGTATTGAGGTGTGGAATTGTTCATTAAGTGGATATGGGAGGCTGAATGACCAAGGCCAAGGTCAGCAGATTAGCTATCTGCCCGCCTGACTGCTTTGCATGAGCGGGAGCATGTGAGTTTTTCAGAAACTCTATGACCAATAATTATCCTTCCTCAGTGGGTCGACTTTCCATTTCCATATAGAAGGACATCCAAAAAGAAAACAATTAAAAACTCATTGCCCAAGCTGTAGTGACTGGAAATAACATGACAACTTAGAAAGAGCAGAAGGAGTAAAGGCCTATGAATGACAGAGAAATGATATCACTCCCAAGGGAGAACCTTGGGATTGCCATTACATCCCGGGAATGTGATGTGCTCATGTGCTATGTGAGAATGTTAGAAAATACCCAGACCACAGAATTTTTACAGAGTCATGACCTGTCCAAAAGCTTTTGACTGATGTTAAAAACGATGCTACTAATGGTAATGGTATGCCTGTTACAACATGAGGAGGAGGAGGTACAGGGAGGCATAGGTTGCCCATGGTGGTTACAGTATTAGTATAAGAGTTGGAAGAGGAGGGTGATGTTAACGAGGGAGTAATGTCCTGATAGGAGTTACAGAAGAAGTATACAGCAAAAATATCAGAGACCAGCCTCCAAGGAGGTCAAGGAATAAGATACAAATGAGCACCTGAAGATACTTCCGATAGGACCAGGGAGATGAAGACTGGGAACTGCTCATGGCTTCCCAACATGGAGGCCATTAACAGAATGGCAGTGTAGTACAATAGTCAGCACAAGGAGGAAGGGGGAGGGCATACCAGCCATGTATGATGATGGTGGTAGCAGTAAGAGTGAATGTGGGAAGACAGGAAGTGGCCACAAGGGGTGGGGCTTGAAGCGCTGGTAGGAAGAGAAGCAGGATTAGTCACAGCATGTGGGCAGATGAGTGACACTGGATCTTCGAACTTGGATTTGGGTCTCAGCAAACAATTTCCTTCAATATGGGAGACACTGCACGAACTTCTTAAGAATAAAATAGAGTCATAACCCAAGACACTTTCCAAATGCGTTGCTGAGTAATACATTAACACTCTCAATGGATCTCTCTGATACTCAAAAGTGTATTATGTCAGGCTCCAGAGATGGGCGATGCATGGTTTTTAAGGGGACTACAGTTAGCCCCAGACCATTGAAATCTGCTCCCTATAACGTTTTCTCTGGAAGTTTGACGTTTTAATCTTTGCCATAGATTTTCTTCTCCCCCTGACTCCCAGGCACTTCTGTTCACACAGTTATTGTAGTAGGTGAAGAGTAAGCTTTAATCATAATTGGGTGGCTGTAGTGATAGCTCCTAAATGAAGAGGAGGGAGAAGAGGAAAAAGAAAGAAGAAAGAAGAAGGAGGAAGAAGAGGAGAAGGAGAACAAGGAGGAGGAGGAGGAGGAGGGGGAGGAGAAATTATAGTGGGGGAGGGAGGAGAATTCAAAAAGAGCAAAAGCCTGGGAATAATTGTGAGAAGGAGAAAAAGGAAGAGCAGGAGTCAGAGTCAGGGCAGGACAAAAATTTTAGATTGGTGGTGGTTATAGTGGTAATTTTAGTATTGGTAGAAATAGCAATACTAACAGCTTTAGAAACTGGACTTAAATCATAAACTAGTACTAACAATGATTGGAAAGCAAGGAGGTACCAAAGATTCTACATGAAGTAAATAGCATACAGACAGCAGTAAGAGATAGTGAATTCCAATAAAAATGAAGTTTGTGCTTGGCTTGTGTGTGTGTATGTGTGTGTGTGTGTGTGTGTGTGTGTGTGTGTGTGAGAGAGAGAGAGAGAGAGAGAGAGAGAGAGAGAGAGAGAGAGAGAGAGAGAGAGTATGTAGCTATGTATGCACAAATATGTGCACATGTCTGTGCAGCCAGAAGGCCACCTTCCGGAGTTGTAATTCTGGTGCCATCCATATTGTTTTCTGAAGCAGGATTGCAAGTGATTTGGAGATCATCACGTCATTGGGCCGATTGGCCAAGGAGCCCTGGGAATTTGCTTGTCTCTTCCTCCCCAGGGCTGGGATTACAAGTGTGCACCACTAGGACTGGTCTTCACCTGGGCTCTGGGGACAAGCTCACATCCTCACACATGCACAGCAAGCACTTCACTAGTCTATTTTTGGTTTTTCTTTGTCGTTGTCATTGCTGTCTGTTCCTTGGGATTACGGGTGTGTCCCACCAGGCCAAGCTCTAGCAGTGCTAATGCCTCATAGACGCCTCCAGGAGCAGAAATGCTGTGGGTCCTCTGCATCTGGAATAACCAAAGTCAACTTCTAACAGGGGCAGCATTTTAGCATGTGTGTCCGACTTTACTCTGTACCCCCCCCTTTTTTTTTCTGTGCACACTGTGTACTGAGTTGTCAGATTTTTAGGGTAAGATTATGTCTCTGAGTAAGCTGATTAGTGTTAGACTGATTGTTTTAAAATAACTCATGCGGCATCTGAATTTATTTACATACATGATATTGCCTTCTATAAACACAGCTGTATGAGCAAGAAAATTCAACGGTATTTTGGGAAGTTAAGCCAACAGTTTAGCTGTAACAGAGGCTGCCTTCTCATTCTGCTTTCACTCTTGGTCCTTTTCTTTCGAGTCTGTTTTTCAAGATGGTTTCAGATAGAAGATAGTGTCCCAAAGGGTCTCAAAAAATGAGAGAAGCACTAACCGCCCCATTGAGAGGAGGTAAAAAGAAGCCTTCAAAGGAAGGCTGGTCCCCGTCTCAGTGTCAGGAGGGCATGTGGACTTTCCTGCAGCATGGATGCTATCAGGGATACTAGGGCTGTTCTCAGCTTCTGTGTAGTGGAATACTTGTCTGAGCTTATGGATTCCATATGGATTTGCTGAACATGATTCTGTATTATCCAGCTATGGTTCAGACACTGGGTATCCGAAGATGAGCTATAATAACCAGGTCTTGGTGAACTTTACAGTTGCCTAGTAGAGACATATGTGACTCTACAAGTATGTGCCCATATGTGTAGGGGGGGCATGTGCATGCGTGGGTGTATGTATGTGTTTAGTTTGACATGTGTATGTGTTCAGTGTGACATGTGGTATGTGTGTGTGTATGTGTTTAATCTGACATGTGGTGTGTGTGTGTGTGTGTGTGTGTGTGTATGTTTAGTTTGACATGTGTGCATTCAGTCTGACATGTAGGGTGTGTGTATGTGTGCTTGTGTGTGTGTATGTGTTTAGTCTGACATGTGTATGTGTTCAGTCTGACATACTCTGTATGTGAATGTGTGCGTGAATATGTATATGTGTATGTGTTTATTTTGATGTGTGTATGTTTAGTCTGGCGCGCGCACGCGCGCGCGCGCGCGTGTGTGTGTGTGTGTGTGTGTGTGTGTGTGTGTGTGTCTTCAGGCTGACTAAGGACTGTGTAGCTGTTTAGGACTTGGTATCAAGAACCTGTGTCTTGGTCTATTGCCCTCCAGTTTTCCGTCCCATTCATCTACTGACCATTGGTCATAGCATTATTCCTCCGTTGCTTCACTCCCCCTTTGCTTTAATTCATTCTTCTTTAATTTACTAAAATAGATCACTGACTTCATGCTTTTGTAGTTAGCATTTTAACTGTTTTAGAATTTAATACGATACGTGTTGGTCACCTTCCCCTCCACTCCTCCCCCTAACTCTCTGCGGGCAGCCTTCCACCCCCCTCTCTCCAGAGCCACACATGTGTTCTTTCTTCTATAACCCACTGAGCACAATTTGCCTGCCTATATCTGCTAGGTGTGATATCATCTGTGGGAGGCAGTGAACTCACTGAGGGCTATGCCCTTAAAGAAAACTGATGCTCCCTTTCCCAGAAGCCTCCAACTGTCCACGGATCCTCAGTTAGAGGGAAGGGATCAGGAACTCCTTCCCACTTTTATGCTTTCTACAAAAATCTTTTCCCCCTCTTTTATTTTGTAATAAAATTTATATATAATTTCCCCTCTGAGTATTGTTTAAGCTTAATCTCACAGATTCTGATATAAGTTTTTACTTCAAAAATCTTATCTAAACCTATGATCTTTTTACTTGACTAATGGATTTTTGATCATCGTTCAACTTTAGAATGTCCAAGAATTTTCTACATATTCATATATTATTGATTGCTTATTAAATTTAATGTCATTAGTGAATTTGTTTTTATGTGACTTCAGTTGTCTTATACATAGTAACCCTTTGTCTAATGGAACATAATTTTTGGTATTTAGCATGTTTTAGGCACTGAGATAATAGGTGTGTTCTGCTCTCAGTGGCGGGAGCAGTTCGTATGTGTAGGATTGGTTGATTGTATTGAATGATCTAAATTCTTGCAGGTTTTCTGTCAGTTCTTCCTGAGAAGAATTGATCTAAAAGTCTCTAAATAGGATTGTGGAAGTTTTTCCGTTTCAGTTCTGTGGTACTTTGGCTCATGAAGTTGGACTATCCTAGGTTCATACACATTTAGCATTGTTACATCTTCTCAAGAGACACTTTGTCAAAATCATGAGCATATGTTAGTAATATGAAGCACTGGGTTTCATACATGTGTACAATGGATTTTTACAGCATGCAGCCCCATTACTCTCATGCCCCTTGTGTTAACTCTCTTCCTCTTCCCCTTTTACTTGTTCCTGTGTGTGAATGAACAACCTCTAATGAAATGAAATGCCCTTTATTTTTATCTCTAGTAATATTCCTTCTTTTTACACTCATGCGACAATCATTGTTCTGTGAAATGAATCTTTTATTCTCCTGATGTAATTATTATCACAGAGGCTTACCGCTAACTTATAAGTCTGCTAACTTATGCCTACCCTGGAAGCTTCTAGTCTGTGTACAATCTTATCTAGGCCTAGAATGTTTTCAGCCTCTGAGACTTACTGCTGAATAAGCTTACCCTTCTTAGTTCTTTCTGATCTCTAGCTGGCTGGTTCAACTCAGCCGTTCTGACTTAAACTCTTCTCCGCATAGATTCAACCTGGCTTCTTTGGGTTTCTGAATTGCTCTGTGTGACTTGGAGCTATCTCTGTCGATCTGTTCTGATCTTCTGGCTCCTTCGCATCAGCTGGTTCTGATGCTGTCTCCACCTGTATCTAGCTTGTTCTCTCTTTGAAACCGGTCTCTATAGAAGTGCCTCCTTCTCTCCCCGTCTCTGCACTCCTCTCAAGTAGCTTCCTTTTCCTCTCTCTTCTCCTATGAGTTGGGCATATATTATTCTGTCAAATCTTTCTCTGATTTGTCACTTTGTCTGTCCCTCAACCAAACAAACTTTCAAACATGGGTGCTTCATTTGACAAACTAACTGTACCCTCATGGTTCGGTATTAACGATGTGTCTACTATGGATGGGTCAGTATTCTAGCCGGAGGGATTAAAGGTGTGTGCTAAGGGCTGAGTCACACCATGACTAGAAACAGCTTATTTTTCCCCCAGTAAATAACACAATCTTGAGGTTCATAGTGTGATTAAATATCCCCAAACACCATCTCCTTTGCCCTCACAGTTCCTTAAGGAATGACCAGGAGCCAATGCTGAAAAGATCATAGTCACTTACATTCTTATATATTCATTTATCCTTGGAAGAACCCAAGCAATAGGCAGTAGCGTTGACATTGTTGCTGTTATACAGATGGAGCCTTTGAGCCCCAGTGAGTTTGTGTACACTTCTGTGAGACACAAAACTAGTAGCGGGAGAGCTGGGGGCATCGACCGTCCCTGGATTGGTGGCTCCAGCGCTCAGCACTGAACGATCTTATTTATATCCCCTTCCCTCACACTGAACAACACACACTGATCAAGCAGTTCCTCCCTGACTGACAAATAAGTTCTGTGGTTGCAGGGAAGCTCCGTGTGGGTGGATACACCGACTGGTCCACAGACATCCAGGAACTATTTGTCGAATTAGCAAACCCCTGCATGTTTATTCAGTACCTCTAAGTGCCTCTAGCCTTTTTATGTATGATAAGGGAGTATATCCAAGTACATAATTTCATACTCAAACATATATAAATTATACGAGGCACAGGTGTATGTCTAAAATACATTTTGGCACCGCGAGAAGGAAAGCTTTTTAGAGCCGGAAAGCAAGCCCCGGCGGCACAGATCTGGATCTGCCTGTCTTCCCGCCTGCAGAGAGCCTTCCTGTACTTTTGAAAAGAGGCAAAAGTGAATATATGTCCGATCTTGGAATTAACTACCCCATTAAGGTATGAGACTATGGTAACTTCCTCCTCCTCCTCCTTCTCCTCCTCCTCCTCCTCACACCCTCCCCTGTCTTCCCTCCCCACCCCACCCAACCTTAGCCTATCATTAGCCGCTATCTGGAATTGACAGTAGAGTAATTTGAACTCTGACTCCCCAGGGCCTATTCTTTTACATCCTGCTGTAGGAATACGGTGTGTATTGATTAGATATCAGACTGTAATGGGCTTCCAATCTCCCTGCCTTAAGATATATGATGGAGATGACAGGAAGCAGACAGCCGGTTACTACTTGTAAATAGTCCTTAAATAGTCCTGCTCGAGCAAAACGGTCCGTAACCGCTTCGATGCCGTGTGTGAGTGAGTGTGTGTGTGTGTGTGTGTGTGTGTGTGTGTGTACTCCAAAGCCGCTTCATGACATGGGAAAGTGAGACGCGGAAGTGACTTGCCCAGCACAGCTACCACCCAAGATGGCCTTCTCTTGGAAAACTCTACATCGTTATAGTCAGAGCTACCCGGAGAAGTGCTATTCTCATTGCTCAGAGACTAAACCAGTTTTCTCTCTAGCCTGCTCCTGCTTTGTGACTGACGGAAAGGAGGGCTAGATGCTGAGCAGAGAGGTTCCTCAGCCCCGAGCAAGATTGGAAGCTGTTCACTCAGAAAGCCCCGATTTCCACATCTGTGAAATGGGCAATGTTGTGCCACTTCCGGTGCCCCTGAAAGAACTATGTCAAAGAACTAACAGTGGTCCCTGCCCAGTGATTCCTGTTGCTTCTCCAAATTTCCTCATCTTCCCAAGCACAGGCTTCCATTTGGATGGAGTTGGTTCTGGGAAGACGTACATTCTCAACCATATCTGTTTGGGCAGTTCTGTACTGCCCTTTGTTAGTATGCGGTCCTGGTACTCACGGGCAGGCGGACCAAAGGTACATACAAGTCGGCATGGACTTCCTCCGGCCCTGGAGCCCAGGTAAGCTCAAGCCTGGCTAATTATTCCAGGAGACGGAGACGTTGGCCAGAGTTTATTTTCTCTCCCTTGTCTGCTTGTTTGAGAAGGGAGAACCCTGGGTTAAACTCTGAGCTTGACATCTGTAGAAGGAAATCCAAAGTAGACGAGGCTACCTTTCCCTTCCTGGTAGCCCTGGGGAAACGACTGGAACCTGCCGTCCCCTGCAAACCCCCAATGTGGATTTGATTTTGCCCATCAGGAGTTACTTTCCATCGGGGTCTTTATTTTCTTTGTCTTAGACTGACAATGACTGGAAAAACGAACAGAACGTGGTTCAAAGAGGAATCCAAGAGAAGACCGTGAACTTTTAAAAGGGATGAAATGCGAGGTTATACATTTTTAATTACACCGGACTTAAAGCTCATATTCATTTATTACCAGCGATATCAGCCACTTATCTACCACTTCTCTTCATCTTTGCCCTGCAAACAGACATGACCCTGGTCAAGTAAGATAAATGGAGAATTAAAAATGGCTACCATCTGGGAATTGATTGGAAAACAGAAGAAAAAAAGCCAGGGCTGCAGGTTAATCCTGGGCTCTTTCTTCCTAATCTTTCAGCTGCTCCCCGTGGTCTGTGAGTACAGAGGAGACCCGGCAGCCCCCACTTCCCGCTTTGTGAATGTTTCCTTGTTGCTCCTTCCTCCCTTGCTCCTGTTAGGATGAGGGGAATCAATAAAGTCAGCTTTGAGAGAGGAAGGAGCAGCCTTCAGGCTGGTATCGGATGCCGCATCGCATCCTTGCAGCACTCGGAGAGAGGCCAGTGTTCGGTAAGTGACCTGATTGCACATCCCCAAAAACACTGAATTCGTATTATTGACTTCATCAGCATTGTCCTCCTGGAGGTTACTCTTAATTACCTCAAGAGAGGGCTGAGGAAGGGAACTGTGACCATCACCTTCAGGACAGAGATCTGCCCAGGGAGGACATCCAGATGCCGGAGATGATGGGTACCACTCACTGGGTGCCTTCTGTGCACCAGCGTCCCTGCTACATTTGAGATGGTCCACACCTCGTGGCATCCTCGTGCCGCCCTGAGAGGCTCTGGTTATGGCTGTCCTGCAGAGGACATGGGGACCACCGAGACCCGGGGAAGCTCGGAAGCTTGACATCCTCTGTGAGGCGGATGACGGCAGAAGATGTCACACACTGGGTTTTGTGGTTTCCCAAGGAAGCCCAGCTCTGACTCCCCACAGCCTTGGCTACGAGCTGCTAACAGAAAACAAAGCAGAGAGCAGAGGATGGCCCTTTAAGCCCATCTTCCCCCTTTCAAGATCAGAAACAAACCCAGAGAAGGAGAGTGACTTTGTAAACATCACACAGCATAGCTGTCATTAGGCTCCATTGACCCAAGACTGTCATTCCTATGCCTTTGGACAAAGGACATACTGTCCTTTACCCTAGACTCTTCCGTCTAAACTCAGCGGGGGAGGGGGGGATTATGGATTATTTTATTTATTCAACAACCTTGATTAAACACTCACTGTATACAATCAAGATTAAGCTAAGTACTGAGATTTCAAGCACTAGCGGGTGTGTGTGTGTGTGTGTGTGTGTGTGTGTGTGTGTGTGAATGTGTGTATATGTACGTGCAGGCACCCCTGCAGGCACATGTGGAGGCCAGAGGATCCTCTCTCTCTCTCTCTCTCTCTCTCTCTCTCTCTCTCTCTCTCTCTCTCTCTCTTTCTGTCTCTGTCTCTCTCTCTCCTCCCCGACCCCCCTGGAGGGATCTCTCAAAAGGAAAGAAAAAAAGAAAGAAAGAAAGAAAGAAAGAAAGAAAGAAAGAAAGAAAGAAAGGAAGGAAGGAAGGAAGGAAGGAAGGAAGGAAGAAAGAAAGAAAAAGATCTGGGGATAATTTCTCTAGACTTGCTGGCCAGTGAACTTTATTGATCCTCCTGCCAATCATCTCCAGGCTTGGGGTGTAGGTTCACACCACTTCTTACTTTCCGGGTTCACACCCACACATCTTGCTGGGGATTTGAACTCAGGTCCCCATACTTGTGTAGGACATTAATCCGGGGAGCCATCTCCTCTGCCCTGTGTGCTCCTTTTCTTTCTCTCCATCATCTGCCCGCCACACTCCCCACCCCCCTCACCCTACCTCCCCCCCACCCACCCCCACCCCCGCCAAATACATTTGGGCTGAAAAATAAGACGAGATAAATAAGATTTTCTGTGAACTACCTATACTGTAACCACGTGTAGACAACAATGCACATTGAAACGGCAAAACATCTACTTCAGAATTCACCTTGATCACCCAGTACAGTTTTGTGCGATGTTGAAGTAATCATGCTTGCTTTTTTTTTTTTCAAAATTCACTAGTACTAAAAATAAAGATGAAAACAAACTAAAATGAAAACACCCCTGGATTGGAATGCTCTTGCTTCGCAGCCACGTGCTGAGAGTTTTAGGGAGGAGGGGCTGACGAGAGCGCGCATTTACACAGCGCTCCCCCTCATCCCGGCAGTGCTCCCCCTCATCCAGGCGTTCCACAGACATGACTTCATTTAATCCCCCTCAAAACTCCTGCAAGGTGTGTTATTATCTCCATTTCACAGATGGGGAAGCCAAAAGTGTAATGGCTTGTCATTAAGACTCGTAGCCAGACGGAAGGCACGGTCCAATTAACTGCCGAGCTGACACTTTGAAAGTCACCTTTCCATAGACAAGAGGTAGCTAAGGGTCTTCTCAGGATGATACAACCACAGAGGTGGAAATACTGATTCCTGCATCCTGAGCACTCGTAGTGTCATGTACTATGTGGGGGCAAAAGCCAGGCGCGATTCTATTTGGCCCTCACTAAAACCAGATGGACAGAGGACTTTGTATTCTTTATCTTACAGGTGAGAAAAAGGGGAACCCAAACCTGTTGCAGGGTCCCATATTCTATATTCCAGATTCCGGTCCCATAATATCAGTCCTTGACTCTAGTGCCTCCCCATCCCATGTGTGTGTGTGTGTGGTGTGTGTGTGTGTGTGTGTGTGTGTGTGTCAATGTGTGTGTGTGGTATCCATGTATATGCGCACACAAGCATATGTGCATAGAGAAAGATCCAAGGTTGAGGTCAAAAAACTCACCCATCTTTACCCTTGTTAATCTTATTAAATCAGGAAATCCAATGCAAAACGTCTGATGTGTTGAGGTGTTCAGTCTTGCCAGCCGACTTGCTCAGAGCAGGACTCACGGGTAGGCCACTGTGATCACCCACAATTTACTTGATTCTGGGAATCCAAACTCTGGTTCTCAAGGTTTTGTCTCCCCAGCACGACTCTTGATGAGGACCCCACATGGCCTTTCCTGAAGAGGAAGCAGCTATCCCGCAGGGATAAAGATGCTCTCTCTCAAATACAGTTATTATATGTACTAGGTCAAAAATAGAACCAGAAGGACTGAACGTTTGGGAAAGTAAATATGCAGAATAATGAAGTCGAAGAGTTTAGATATCTCAAATAGCATGTTATCCACTGCAGGCTGCACACATGCTTAAGTAGGGAGGAACTGGTCACGATGGTGACATTCCTTGCCTTTCGAGTTTGTTTCTAAGTGTTGAGGACTCTTGCTCTAAGATCACTAGCTCTGATTTACAGTTTGAGTGACATGATACCAGCTCCCAATCTGTCTGCTCATGTGGCTTCCTGAGCTTCCAGGGGGTTCCCTGAATGTCCTCTCCTTCTTTTTCCTCTGTGCTTTAAGATCCATGAGTTCTTGACTGCAGGGATGGCTGAACTTTTCTTCTCTTGTTTTGGTCTTACTTGTAAATAACCCCTCCCCCTTCACTCTTGAGCAGGATGGCTCCCCTCTCCTCATGCAAGCTAACTAACGGGCAGTTCACAAATAGCAGTTCTAGTCCCATGAAGGTCAGACTCAGTGAGGATATTGCATCTAGGATATCATCCAGGCATCATAAATCCCCTGCGAAAATTACTTTCAGTTTTATAAGTGGGGAAACTGAGGCTTCTAGTATACTAAAGATTACACAATGGGCTTGATGGTAACCATTATTGCTAGCAGATGATTATTAGTCTGTTTTCTGTAATCCAGGCATTGCCACACCCATTCATTAAGTCCACAAGAGTGCCCGAAGGGGAGCCAGCCCTTCTGTGATTGTTCTCTAACAGAGGAGGAAACTCAGAATGCATACACTAAGAAAGCCAAACAGCTATGCAAGAGTTTGAGACCAGAATACATGATTGCTGAACTTTCCCTCTCACCACAAAATAAATAATCACCAATATTCCTAAGAGATCAAAGAGAAGGAGTCAAGGAGTGACATTTTTTTAAAGACACGAGCAGATGGAATCAAGCTGAGCTGCTGCTTGTCTTGTGATTTAGGGTCAAATGTGTTACCTGGGGAGTTGGTTCAGCTGCTGCCCATGGTGTGTACTTAGCTGTGACACCTCTGGACATAATCACTGCCTCCCGGGCATGGCCAGTGACCAAGGAGAGTGAAGGAAAAGATACCTTGGGAACCCAGTCGATATGTAAGAGAGACGTGGAAAAGTTAAGAGGGATTCTCCTCCAGTGACCGCCCACTTCCTGCTATGTCTTAAAGTGAGCGTGCACCATAGTAAGACTCACTGCAAGCTCCTTTCATTCAGGAAAGCAAGGAAATAAAACCTGAGTAGGGACAGACATGGAGAAGAGACTGAAGGAAAGGAGGTTCAATGACTGGCCCATCTTGGGATCCATCTCATAGGGGGCGGGAGCAGCGGACAGGGGGTTGGGGGAATAAGGCCTGACACTATTGCTGATTCTATGATGTGCTTACAGAGGGGAGCCTGGCATGGCTATCCTCAGGGAGGCCCTACCAGCATCTGACTTCAGACAGAGCAGATTCTTACACCCAACCATTGGGCTGAAGTTGGGGGACCCCTATGGTCGAAGTAGGGGAAGGATTAAAGAACCTGACAAAGAGAGTGACCCCATAGGAAGACAAGCAGCCTCCACTCACCCAGACCCCAGGGAGCTCCCAGAGACTGAGCCACCAACCAGGAACATTCACAGGTTGGTCCCAGGCCCCTGGAGCATATGTAGCAGATCTACCTGATCTGGCCTCAGTAGGAGAAGATGCACTTAATCCTGTTCAGCCTTGAGGCTCCAGGGAAGGGGAAGGCTGGGGCAAGCGCCCTCTCAGATGAAAGGGTGAGGAAGAACAGGATGAAGAACTGTGGGAGGGGCCACTGAAGAGGGGATAAAGACTGGAATGTAAGAAAATAATATAATTTAAATAAATAAATATTTTTTTAAAACATTGTATTTTTATTTCTTTTCACTTTTCTTTTTGTTTACTTAATTGATTTTTAAAATTCAGTACAATCCGGGTGCGGGTCAAACGAGAGATCACCCTGCCTCTCACTGCAGGGAGAGATGTTTAATGAATACATACCAAAATGCACAGATAGACCCGCTTACCATTCTTGAGTTTCCTTTTTAATGTCTCCTTTCTTGGAACATTCTTTCCCATTTAGGATTCAGGAATCCACCTCATTTTGTTTCTAATGGCTTTTGAAAGCAATGTTTTATATGTATCCTTTGAAAATTCTGTTGAGTGTGTGTACCAGATGTTGATCATGTCCAATCTCCTCTAAGCCCTTGCACTCTCCCTGTCATACCTCTCTCTTGCTCCTCACCTCATGGTTTATTTGGTTTTAAGATGGCACGGGGGTCCCAGCTGGCCTCGAAATCTCGAATCTTCCAACTTCTAAATCTCAAGTGTTGAGATGGCGGGTGTGTGCTGCCAGGCCAGGCCCAGATTTAATTCACTGATCATTTAATGCATTTGTTATTGTGTACAAGCAGGTGTGTGTGCAAATGACTGCATGCTTGTGAAGGTCAGAGGTCAACCTTGGATGCTGTCCCACAGGAGTCATATGCTCTCTTTCTCTCTCCCTCTCTCTCTCTCTCTCTCTCTCTCTCTCTCTCTCTCTCTCTCTCACACACACACACACACACACACACACACACACACACACACGGACCTGGGATCATTGAATGACTAAATGATCTGTTCAGTAAACTCTGGGCATGCTTCTCTTTTCATTTTCCTGGTGCTGGGAGCATGTGCTACCCTAGGTAGCTTTTTGACAGGAAGCACTTTACCCCCAGCCACCCCACTGCCAATCCTGGGATCTTTTGTTTTACTGACCACAGAAATCCTGTTCCGTGGGGCAGTGGGACTGTAGTCTGCTGTTTGTTTTCCGACCTCCTGTTGATAACCCAATAGCTTATTTTATGTATTTTTAATTATTGCGGTTGGTATAAAAGCACTGAGGGAGTTAGTGACACGGATCAAAGGTGCTTGCTGCTGCTGCTGCAGATGCAGATGCTCTGAGTTTGATGCCTGGGACCCAAAAGATGGAAGGAGAGAATCAACTCCTTCGTGATGTCCTCTAATGAATGTACACAGTCAGGCTATACTGTGTGGAACACACACTCAACAAATAAATACATGCATACATACATACTTAAATGTGATAAAACCTTTAAAACTCATTACATTAGAATTGCGTATACAATCTTGAATAATTACTTTTGATTTCAACTGGATAAAATTTGAATTATTTATAAAATAATTGAGGGATTTTGATAGGAGTATAATTTGCTTAAATGTTAAGAAATAAGGTGTGCTATCTAGTCAGGCCCTAGAGATCACTGTTAGGAGAGGGAGTCCCACAAGACCCCTGTGCTTTCAATTCTTCCTCTGTTCCCTCCCTATTGCACCACCCAAAGAATCCCACCTTATCTCAAAGCCCCCAAGAGAAGGAGCGGGTCTTCATTCATTTTTGCTCATTGCATAGAGGCTGCAATCTTCTTCATTGCAAAAACTGATCCTTTCTTTCAAGAACAATAAGCATTCTTCATTGGCTTCTTCTGCTGTGGGTGTCAGAGCAAGGAGTCTATAACAGTGGCTGCGTATGTAGGGTAGACATGTACCATGTTAATATAACATGGGCACATGAATCAGAACGACATTCACTTAGTAGAAATACCTCTCATCTGTATTAGCTAGCAATGCTGAAAGATGCTTAGAAATGAATCTCTCTTCTTGGAATGTGGATAGTTCATTCTGCAGCAAGCCCCAAGTTCCCCTCCCAGCATCATATAAACTATGTGTGTCCATCTGGCCCTGTAGTCCCAGCAAGCAGGAGGTTAGAAGCAGGAGCATCAGAAGTTCAAGGCTATCCTCAGCTCCATGAGTTCAAGGCTATCTGGAATCAACTGAGGCTATTTCAAATAGCAACACCAGCAAGAAAAGATTCTGTCTCCCCTACACAAAATACAGATCTGTCTCAAGTACGCCAAAGAATTTGACCATTTCCTACTGTTATAAAGAATAATTAGAATGTCTGTCCATGCCCTAGCACCTGCCATTAGATTCTGAAGCTCATCTCAGGGTGAGCAGGGGGTGAGAATGACCCTCCTAAATCAATCCTTTCTATTTCTGGAGGAAGGCCTCCACTCTCAGCTTGCCTGTGACTCTAGAGTGTTCCAGCATCAATACAAGGACAGCTCTCGGCTGCTAGGACATCCCCAACATCTACAGTAGGAATACATCTGGACTTCCCCATACCCGACTCTTGTCAATTCCTTCCCTGCCTTGGCAGCCAGCCTCCTAGCTGAAAACTAACCATTCCTTCTGAAGAAGTGGAGAGAATCTTCACATACAGTTCCCAAGCTTGTAACAACGCATTGGCCATTCTAGCCAAAGAGCTGTCAGGCCTCCCGTGCGTCCTTTCCACTTCTTGAGCTCAGCACACAGAGCAAAAAAGCCATTCTGCACATGAAATTGACTATGTTCTGCACGGGACTCTGCCTTTTAGCACCCACCCCCTGTGCTTAACCGGGAGTCATTTGGTCTCTGTTCTTCGAGCTTGGAAATTGGTCTTGAACACTAGGGTTCTCAAAAGAGGCTGGAAAAGCCATCCACCAGGGAGACAGAATGCAAAGCGAGAAGCATCAATTCCCACTTAGAATGTCTCTCAGTGGGACAAAAAAAAT